>DWAN01003468.1:0-13396 GCA_018230445.1 Heliconius hewitsoni
TACGACACCACCAGTACCAGGATGATCCTATTCTAGGCCGGGATCACACGGCACTGTTACAACCTTTTCATAATATACATAAGCTCATGGTTTTTTAAAGACTATTTTGTATCTCTTGATAATATTCTCAATAGACTGTTCAGAATATTATTGTTTGCAGATTTACTTTCCAAGCTGGCGATATATATTTTTTCTATAAATGCAATTACGTCATTGTTGCACCAAACTAGCGATATTACAACGCAAAATAATTAATTATACATACTATCAAACGTTACATTTATTAATGTTTTACCTATATTCTTCAGCCTCTGGGAGGTTAGCAGGTGGTCCTCGGTCTACAAGATTTATTGCGTTTTGAGAGTTCAATATAAAACCAAATGATAGATTCTCTTTATATCTGAAATATAATTGAAAAAAATAATTAACAATAAAATATATATTTTTAATATTACAATAGAGTTAATTAACACTCATATTTTATCAATTTTGCAGAAAAAATGAAATGCTAAGAAGATAAGACTTTACACTATACAAGCAACATGTCTATACTATTTACTGTAAATCCCATAGATAGACTTGTGTCTGACTGAATAAAAACATGCTATAATTGTAGGTTTATATCGATTGAGGAAAAAGATTATATTGAAATTGAGGTCAGTTGCAGTGCAGGGGCATAAGCATAAGACTGTATAAGATAACATTACAATCAAAACAAAAAAAAATCAAAATTACCCTTCTTTTTTAACTTTTTCCAAAGATTTCTTAACAGACCATATGAAATCAGCATTAATAATATCTATTATTAAATCCACTCGGTCCCCGAGACCTCGACTTATTAATTTGTGAATAGTATCAGTAACTAATTTAAAATGATCCAGGCCATAGTTGGTTCTGTCTGATTTGGAAGCTCTGCTCAAAATAGATTCTTTGAGTTTATTTAAGTTCTTGAATCTGAAAGAAAAATGCATATAGTTTAAGTTAAATGCGTAGCGTTTGGCGCTCCGTTCTCTCTAACAATCCCATTAAGACACATTCCCTAATTCAATAATATTATTGTATTAGGGAGTGTGTCTTAATGGGAATGTAGTGTCGTAATACTAGGTTCCCAGGATTCCTCTGTCTACTCTGCAATGTGCTGAATACAGCATGTAGAAAAAAAATATATTGTGAAAGAAAATGATTTTTGCAGCTTGTTGATTTTTTTAACATAGCAGGGTAGTTATAGAGTACCACGAAGCAAAGTGTTTTAAACACTGTTCAATGTTTTGACTAGCAAGAGCAGGAAAATGAGTCAATATTTTCCTGAGTGGGGATTGAACCCATGTCAAACCCACACACACCAGCATTCACAGTCAAATGTTGTCCTACTGTGCCATAATAGCCTTAAAATGGCATAAAAGTATACAGATATTAGTTTCAATGTAGCAGGAGTTAAATCTGTAATTTTTATAAATTTACAGATTTAAATTTTCAAAATTTTTAGAAATCAGCTTCACGCTGTATCCTACACACAGCAGGGTAGGCATAGGGAACCTAGTATTAATTAAGACACTCTGCTCCCCACTTTCAGCCGAGTTCGAGAGGCATTGTGTCTAGAATGGTGGAACTCAACGCTGCGCTCTGCCTCAAATTTTTATATATATTCTAAATAAGTATTTTTCTTTCCTAAGTGTGGATAAACACTACCTTAACATTAACACAATTTAACTTACTGTAAAACATGATCATACTGTATAAGAACTTTAATGGGCATCATAAACAATGGTATAAAACTGTTGATCTTTCCATTATCCAACATATCTATGGCCAGTTCACATTCTCGTCTCAGACCAAAGTATGTTCCTTTAGACATTTGCCATAAAATGTTATAATAACCAGTCTTATCCAGAAATACTATTGAAAAATATTTGTGAAATTCATCTATTGATGGTGTATTCTGATCTTTGTATAGAGATATGCCTTGTTTCTCCCATTGTGAGGCCTCTGTAAAAAAAAAAGTATATTATTATAATATATCTATAATAATATATATTGTAATATTTATTATAAAAATTATTAAGAAACAAGATTTTGCAATATATATACATGACAATATTTTGTGCAATGCACCAAGGAAAAATCAAATCAAACACATTTACTGTCAAATTCTGCCCTAAACTTTAGTTATTAAAATATATATATATTTAAGAAAATTAGATAACTTACTTAAAGCAATCCATACATTCCTTACAATCTGGTAGCTGCTCATTATATTGTTAATTCTCTTAGTTTGCACCAAATATGCAACTATCATACTAATGATGTACCCTGATACTTGTAAATTACGTTGCTGAATCCAAATCTTTAATAAGATAACAGCTTGTTTTAAATTTTCATAGTCCATTAAATATTGTTTTAAAAATTCTTGATTAATAGAATTTGTTAAGTCACTTAAAATACTGCTATTATAATATGGTGTAGGCGACCCAATTTCATTTTCTTGATTTTCCTTTGATAATATCCAAGATTCTCTCACATTGTTACGATTTGGACTAAATCTATGGAACTTAAAAGCTTCAACATCACAAACAACATCTAAATGAACAGCTATATGATTGGCAAGTTTTCCATTTGGTTTAATTACCAGTATTGGCCTAGTTTCATTTGCATTTTTAAATGAATATTGTAAATTTTCTATTACTTCACAGTGGGATAAATGTGAAGCTATATTTGCTAAATATGCAGCACGCTTTTTATGATATTTGTAGTTTATTGAATCATTTTTTGTATAAACTTCTGCCGGGACTGTTATTTGTAAATCCACAATTACTTTTGAGCTAATGGAACATCCTAAACTGTATGAACCCACAATCTGTACATCACTGAACTTATGAAATTTAAACATAACTTTAATTTTATCAAGTGTGTTGCTTAATGGTAATTTAACTTTTAACTGTTTAGCAAAAGCTTTTTCTGATAAATCATATTCTATTTCACCCTCAGGTATGGATAACAGGTGTGTTTTGAAGCTTGTAAACCATTCTTGAAATCGTTTCAGCGTTTTTTCTTTCACTTTAACCTCTTGCAATACTTCCTCAACTTGTAGCCTAAACAGATTAGAATTAAATAAGGTCTCAGTTTCTTGAAGTCTATTCATTTCGTTGGCAGTTGGCTGTCTATATAAACTTTTAGTTTTAATACGTTTCTTGCCGTCTTTACTTCCAGACTCCACTGGTCGTTTTCCATTTTCATTGATAATGTTTGATTTCCCATCATCTTCCGAAACAGAACTTTTTAATTCCTAAAAGGTAATTCCGATAATTTGTTTTAGCCCAGACAATGATAAAAAAAATAATATGTAAATAATCGCAATAATACTCACGCGTTTAACCATTTTAAGTGAAATTTATATAGTTTAATATATAGTAATGCACATTATCATTTTATTGTAATAGGTTATAGTTTTGTAAACAACATGCGACTACATGCACATTGAAATAATCCCAGGTGACACTTGACGCTGTCAGATTTGACATTAACCACGAACCAAAAAAAAAATTACCATAAAATTTATTATTGTGAAATTATGAGGAATGGGTTATCATATATATAAAAAAAATTATATTATTCTATTTTCTTTTTACATTCATTTATTAATATAGAACTAATGTTCTATTATTATATTTAATAAGTTTTACATGATGTTATTCAAAAACTTATATCTACTTACAGCTAACGGAAATGACGCATAAAGTCTTGTCTATAGATGTCAACGTATTTACCATAGATATATAATTAAATTTCTAAATATACAATTTCTTATATTTATAACGTTGCATTCCTTTATATTCTTAGTAATTTAAGGGTATAAAGGAATAGAATGGGGAGTAGTCGCTATTTATTACTGGAACAATGGTAGTCACTTTACATACTTTCTAATTCTCTACTTTATAATTATTAGTTTTGTCGTTTTTCGAATAAGCAGTATGTTGATAGACCTATTATTACGTATTTATATATTTTCCTATTTCTATGTATTAAGTAAAATTATTGTTGGCAAATATGTTGCGTAGAACAATGTATGAAGTATTTTCTTCAATCATTTTCTTAAGCACGATAGCATAAGCAGAAAACTCATGTACTCAAGTTTTTCTCACTTTGTTTAGTCTAAAAAGTAATAATATTTTTTAATAAAATAACATTATTTATTTAGAATATATATTGTGCATATATGATAAAAAAAGGGTACAAAAAAGGAAACAAAATTTTTGATATTGTTTATTTAATGTTGAATTATATTCATTGTTTTACAACGAAAGTTATTTCGACAAAAACAGTTTATAATAAATAATAAGGTCAAAAGTTTGTCGACAAATAAAGTTATCGTCTTTGATTACATTAACGTGAAATTTCAGCTTAATTTAGTGATTGTCACTAATTAAAAAAAAATCTAAAATAATACTATATTGCCTATGACCATAAGGCCATTATGCCTCTAAAAGTGGTAACAATTTTATTATTTTATCCACTAAAGATTGGTAAGACTAGGGGTATTTAAATAATTTACTTTAATTTTGAAATGATAGCGTGAGTGTATTCGCTACATTTCCCAGTGCCACCCAGATCGCCAGTCAAAGACTTTCCTTCACGTAGCACTTCGTAACAAGCATTTTGTACTCTATCCGCGTGCTCGTTCAGTTGTAAATGCCGTAACATCATGATGGCGGATAGTAAGAGGGCGGTGGGGTTGGCCATGTCCTTGCCGGCGATGTCGGGTGCTGTTCCGTGCACCTGGAAATCGTTTAAATAATTTATTTTTAATATACTATATTAAACAATTAAAGTTAACGTACTTATTAGGTGTATTTTAAAGTAAATTATATATATATATATATATATATATATAGCGTAATATCGTTGAAACTTAATGTAGTATGACTACCATTTTAAAGTTGCAGGTTTTTAAAAAAGATAAGTATTTTTTGCTGTAAACACTTAAATTACATTAGTAAAATATTTGATTTTCACGATTTTTACACATTTTAAACAAAATTATTTAACCGGATTAATCGTGTATGTTTAGTATTATACATTTTTAGAAACCAGATGTTTCAAATACTATGCAGTATTTAAAATTATATATTATCTGTTTAAAAATGAACAACAAAAAACTCTTATTGAGATATAAATTACCTACTGTACTTATTTTTATTATTTACTTATTTATAAGCCTATTTATAAACACAAAAACTGATCAATCATAATTAATATTAGACACCGTTACTTTAAAACTATAAAATTAGAGGAAAAGGAAATTGAGTCGTTTCTAAGCAGATTAATTTCAAACAAAAAACGGAAGCATGACAATTTAATTATTGTGAATCTAACCTACACCTATCGCACAAAGTAAGAGTCATCATTTTGGCTATAACGCCAACCTGTCAATTGACTACGAAGATAATAAACCCAGCAATAATTTTCCATGTATTCGCTAACTTAATGTAATATTAATTGAAACACAATAAGAAAGAATCATTTTATTTCGAATAAAACAGCATTGTTATTTTCAATCATTTAATCATTATCTAAGGGAACACTTGAATCAAGTACACAATTAAGTGATTTTATTGTCAGATCAAATCTGAACATAAAAATAAATAAGATAATATCAATAAAACGTCAAACACATTTTACTCAAACGTGGTAAACTATTTAAAAATACATGTAAATTGCAAAATGGTAAGGAAAATCACATATAAAGAACCATACTAGCAAATAATACATTTCTTCAGCTTCACAGTGTACCTGCGTATAGTAGGAAAGGCAGAGAGGGACTTAGTGTTAAGACACTACATTCCTATTCCTGAGCTTGTTGAGTCGTGGAACTCAATGGAAAGATATTCATATGTTCCCGAGTAGGAATTGAACCCAAAAACGTTGCGTTTATTGACTGACACAGACTGTGTGCCGCTGCTCCACATAACATTAAACTACAATAAAAATAAATACTGTTGGATATGGCGTTTTTAAATGTCAATATTACAAAAAGTATAGATTGAATGAAATTGGATTGTCTGAAATTTAACATCAAATGTCTAAAATGTAATTAATTTTACAGACATTAGGCCATTAATTTTTAGCATCAGACTTTTCATCCAATTCTTAGTGCATTTCAGATATTTTTTACATTTTTGTCATCAGTAGTAGGTATTCGAACTTGCGCCTCTTGGAAACTATCCTAACTCTCCGACCACTAAGACATATGTACATACATTAATATTGAGTTACATAGAAATATTTATATACTTATTACAACTTATTCATGTTGTTAGCATCTTTTCGATCCGATATATTGGCATTTTAGATGATAATCTGTTTGAGGAAATATTTCTACAAAACGGATAATAGCCCACAACTATTACGTTTCAAACCAAAAATGAAATTGTCTTAGAAATGTCAAATTTCAAATAATTATACACATTGCACAAACAATCCATTGAAGACATACAAACAATACTTTTATGTTTGGTTAGTTTTTTTTAGTAATTTTTTAATTACTATAATTCAACTACGCTATGAGAACTATCTAAAGTGTAAACAGCCGTATATCACTTTAAAATTAAAATAAATGCTTAATGGTAACATTTCTCAAAATAAATAACTTACAATTAATGTTGGATGCTAAAAAAAAATCATATAATGTGAAAAAAAAGGTAACTTCATAATGTTTCTGACTCTGGCAGTTTGTTAATTTATATAAATTTATTTAATTATTCATATTATTATTTGGTTCCAACATAATATCAATAGTTAATCAATTGATCTAATTTTCTACTTAATTTCTGTCGCTGTTAGTCTTAAATTGAATGCAATTACAAATGATACACTGATATATACTATGTAAAAAAAATGCTTATATAAGATAAATCGCATTACAAAATAATACTGTTTGCAAAACATCTCAAAACTAATAATAATAATACAGAAAGGCTGTATAATGTAAGATACCAAAAAAAAAATATCAACAACAGCGACATACAAAAAAAGAAGAAAAAACTAGAACAGATCTACAAATTCTTTATAATCTCATTAGTGTAGTCTGTGCAAGTGCTTTTCCCGCCCAAGTCCTCAGTCAAAACTTGCCCTTCCCGCAGTACCGTGAAGCACGCGGCTTCAATTCTGTTCGCGATGTCATACAATTGCATGTGACGGAGCATCATGACCGCGGACAGGAGTAGGGCGGTGGGATTGGCTTTGTCCTGTCCTGCTATTGCCGGGGCGGTCCCGTGCACCTGTAATGTTAGTATGGAACGACTGTTAATAATTTATTTTTCATATAATCTGCGGGTTGCGTGTGGAAATTTGAGTTTCAACTATTTAATGATTTAAAATAAATACATGATGGCAATTTAATTTAGTGTAAATCAAAATATTTTAATAAAAATGCTTTGAATAAAGAAAACTTAAATTTCCTTATTATGTTAGTTTCGTTTAACAATCATAGGACATGTTATTACAATAAACACTTTTTTTGTGTCCAACATTTAAGTATAGTAATTGATTCTTTCTGTTGTGATGCTTCATGTATTATTCTTCTAAAATTTTGTTTATACTGTCAAAAATTTACGCAAATATGTAATTATAATTTATTGGTAGTTATAAAAACTAAGTCTTTTTTACAAGAAATAATCGATGTTAAATTGCAGGGACACACGGTGAAGATGTTTGTATATTTTTTTGAATAAAACTATTGAGCAGCATCAAAAATAATAATAAAAAACTCTTGAAGCCACTCTATACTTTTTTCTCATAGAGATAAATAAATTTAATTTGATAAGAAATATTAAATAGTGTAATTATAAAATTTCACATTTAAATAAAATATTAACTATATAAGAATCCAGAATGATTCAGATAAGAATAAATAAAACTCCTTTTGGACACATAAGGGTGTACACCATACATATAAAAGAAGCATATGCATATGAAAAACATTCACAATGACATGCATGGATTAGTATCGTCCACTCCCATTTCCTTGTTGTTAGTTTAAACCAACACTCATATTTAAAGAAGACTTACATTTTTCATTATTTTGTAGTCACTTCTTTTTAACTTATTAATATAATCACTTTTTTGTATAAACAATGTTTATTTTTTTCTCACACTTACATAAAAAATTTTTTTGAAGACATTTAAAAAAAATTTGGAAGGCAATACTTTGTTTCTCTAGAACATAAGTAAACGATCATTTGTTTTTGCAAAACAATATATACCTTTTTTTAGATATATAAATAAATATATATGTAGATATGACATAAAATATGCACTCCTATTAGTACTCCTAAGTAAAACTATTTACAGTACTGATATGAAAAAAAAAAACTTTAAAAATATAATGGTTAACCTAACCTTTATCTCATGCCTTCACAATTTTTAAAGTAATTAGTTATTAATAAAATATTGTTCATCAGCTTTACGCCGTGTCCCGCACATAGCAGAGTAGCCAGAGGGAACCTAGTGTTAAGACACTCCGTCCCACACTTTCTGCCGAATTCTGGAAGCATTGCGTGCTGAGTGGCAGAACTCAACGCCGCGCTTTGCTTCGACACCAGAGCGAAGAAATGAAAATATAATAGGCCTGGCCTAATAAGATATTTGTTCCTCATTTATATTTCTGTATATACAGTATATACATACTTTTCAAACATTAAGTACGAGGCCATTTTCATTTGAATTATCCTTGTAGTTGCATAATACTATAAAGAGCGTATTTGAATCATACTTGAGATAAACACATCGGATATTTGATCGCTGCTTATCATAGAATATATCAATCGTAAAACATATACGAAAACTGTCATATATTTTAAAATAGTTTAATGTATAAAACCTTTAACATTTTGAACAGGATTTGAAGCTGTACTACTTGGGTCGTCCATCCATCCACTCATCCGTCCATCTGTCGTCCTAGCGTTTTAGTAAATCATTCTATACATACTTATTGCAGTATGTCAAAAAAAATATAAAGTCGTTATTTTTAGAAGACTATTCTAATATTATTATGCTCTAATGATAATGTTATCATTAATCGGTAATTAATAAAATGTTATCAATAAAATCTTGTTACATTCTATAAAATTTCTATCATCTTTTTTTTCAAGAAAAAAAATAATTTTAATGTGCCCAACAAACATATCTAAAGATAGCAGGTTCAATTCCAACATACAAAACAATTATGAATATTATTTTTTAAATCTTATACCCAAAATGTATACTTATAATTAAATCTAAAAATGATCTACATAAATATAAAATATACTCACAGATTCAAACAGAGCGCCGTTCTTCCCAATGTTGCCGGACGGCGTGAGGCCCAGCCCGCCCACGAGGCCGGAGCACATGTCGGACATGATGTCTCCGTACAAATTTGGCATCACCTGTAATTCAGGAAATCATTTTATGTTTAAATTACCTCATATAGCAGGGTAGGCGCAGGTTACATAGTGCTGAGACACTCCATTCTATACTTTTAGGTTTCTAAATATAATATAAAAATAAATGATAATATAACAATACAGTAATGAGGTAAGTTACTTTTATAATTTGATCTAAGACTATAACAATAAAAAAATACGTTGAATACTTACCAAAACATCAAATTTAGATGGATCTTGCACCATGTTTAAGCATACAGTATCTAAATACCTCTCTTCGAACTTGATGTCGGGGTATTTGGTGGCGAGGTCGCGGCAGCACCTCAAGAACAGACCGTCGGACATACGCCTGGGAACATTCAAATAGAAATATTAATCTAAAAAATATACCAATTTGGAACGAAACGAATCGAGAACCTCCTCCTTTTGAAGTCGGTTAAAAAAATTCAGATTTTGAGTAAAAACATATTATATATATGCGTGATGCGCACCATATGATGCGCATCACTTCGAAGACGAAATTATTTCAATTACACGACGATGGAACATTCCTTTCAGGAATATTATTAACATAATAAAATTAAATTGCTTTCGATAAAAACACTGTCATAAACTTAAAAGTATATTGTTTAAAGTTGTATAGTTGTAAAAAAACCAGTTTTGTATAGTTTGGCTTTAATCTGCCTTAAAAATATTTATTATAGACTTTACAGACAATTCCACTAACTTAATCTTCATTAATAAACATTGACTAACATAACTATATTCCAATTTTTTACGTTTTATATAATAAAACGTAAAAAATTGGAATATAGTGGGAATTGCGCCTTCTTGGAGACAGTCCAAGCACTCAAAAGAACATAAGCACATCCGCCAGCGCCAGTCAATATGCAATACCTCCAGAACTCGGTGGAGAGTGGTAGACGACTTAGGCTTCCAATTTCCCGCTCTCTATCCCACTGTACGATAAACAGCGTGAACATAAAGAAATATTTGTAAAAATTTAGATTTTTTATTAAAAACGTGGTAAAATCCAAAGCAAGGCTTATTTAAAAAGTACCTAGAGAAGACCTTGTAACATTATATACGAAGGTAACGTTTCGGCCTCGACATGAAGCGATACGATATAATAGTGTCGTATTAGGTTCGTCTCTATTGACGCTAATAGAACTGTCGTGTAAATCTTAATGTATATTTAAAACGGCTTATTTAGACTAACAAAAGTTTAAATAAGTGATGTTTTATTCCGTTCTCTGCTTTTTGTCTATTTAGGGAAGACTAGCCAAATAGGCGAAAAGTTAAGTTTTTAGTTTTTCTGGCGCCTAGTACAAGACTGTACCAGAACTGTTTCTGTTTATCTGTACGTCGTACGAGGTATCAAGCTGAAATCAAAATCAAAAATCCAGCTCTAAAGTCTTCTGAAAAACAGAAAAAAATAAGATACTAACAAACAAGAAATCAAAAAAAAGATATAACAAAAGAAACGTTGAATATATCTCATAATTATATAACAAAAAACTAAAAATATGTTTGTTTGTTTACAAATCAAAAGATCAATCAATAACTTTTGTTACGAATGTCAAACGCATATTAAATTGTACGCCGTATTATTGGAATAGAGCCAATTCAAATTTACTTTAGCTAAATTAAAAACAATTTTGTGTTGTTAAATGTTTAACTTAAATAACATAATGTCGGTAGTAAGAAGCTAGTAGATAATTACAGTATTTAAGAGTAATTATCAAGAATAAAAGTGAATTAGTGTCTTGTACTTAACAAGAAATATATTTTTTCTTTGAGGAAATTAAAAATTATCTATATATGTATGTATGTATGGATATATATTTTATATCCAATTAAAACCAAAAATTACACAGTTTACCCTAACCAAGCATCGAACCAACACTAAAAACGAATACTCACATAATATTAGCCTTGTGTACAGCCGTCACCTTCTTTCTTTTGTTCTCCGTTGCAAATTGAAAGGCGAACTCCGCCACCCTCTTGCTGGCCTCCTCAGTAATCAGTTTGATGGACTGCACCACACCGTCGACGATCTCGTGTTCGATGCCCGAGTACTCGCCCTCTGTGTTCTCTCTTATGGTGACCACGTCTACATTGTCGTATAGTGTTTTTATACTGGAAAACAAGTTTTTGGTTAGTTAAAGTAGGTTTCCTTTTTGTTTTTTAATTTTTGAGGATTGATAGATAGAATTTTAGAGGGTATCTTTAAAATTACATTATCAATTTAGAAGATAATGCTTCTTTTTACTGTTTCAACTAAACGAGGTGCGGTCGACGATTGGTGACCTAAAATTAGATGCGCAGATATGGGGGATATATATTTTAGGAAATTTTAGTAAACAATACACAAAAAATAGTAAAGCTTATCTTCAGGATCTAATCACAAATAGTCGATCGGACTGTAGTTTCTTGAATTTAATATCATATACGCCCTATATGATGTAGTGCACTAGATTTAGTTTAATAACCGCTCTCCTATATCCTAGCTAAGTTTAGTTTCACTATACCCTAGTTAAGCTTTTAGTTCATAATTTACGTAGAAAGAGTTAGATAAAACATAAATTGAAATTTGAATATTTCGATTTATTACATAATCGATAAGATTATTGATACGTGGCTTAAACTAAATATTTTTTATCTACTTTTTATACCAATCGGACCTAAAATTTTCAGGCAATTCTTTGAAATTTCTAAACGGATTTTTCTCGGACTCGTATTTTGAAAAATGGTTTTTTTTTCATAAACACGATAAAAATGCAAAAATTTATTAGTAATCAAAGGACAAAAAACATAATTGAATGAAAACATAACATAACAAATCCTCAGAATAATCCATTAATGCTAAAATCCAAGATATTTTTTACGGTATCTTATTTATCAACTCGTGATCCGCGCACGGCTTCGCCCGCTTGTTGTACATAGTTATATATGAAGTAATCGGAATTACTTTCGCGTTCTAACAAAATTATCATTTCAATACATTAAAAACTAGATTTTCAGAAAACTTCATATAACTGTCATTTAGTGAAACAAAATATTTTATAATTTTTATATTATATTCAGGTATATTAACCTGAAATAAAACAAACACTACATGTATAAAAAAATTGCCCAAATACAATTGTGAAAACGGCATGTAAATCAGTTAAGCCGTTTCTGAGATTAGCGTGCACAAACGTGTAGACAAACAGACAAAAATTTTAAAAAAATATTGTTTTATATTTCATTACTATACTATATAAACTCCCGTAATAATAGATTTTCTCGTATATCTTTTATTATGAACAATTCAGTTACAATTTTATTACATGTAGAGATAGATAAAAGATTTATAAGAAATCTAAACGAAAATATTATGCATTGATATGACTTATTTAAAAGCAGGGCTTAGCTTAGCGTGACGGCCAGATATGGCGCAGATAAGATTATTTTGCTTTCAGAAATACCAATATCAACTTACTAAGTATAAACTAGAGTAATAAAAAATCTATGTCGTCATGTAGTGCTATTGGTACAGAATCCGAATGTAATCGCAGCGGTCGTTGGTTCAATTTTTATTCGAGGGAAGTTCCTATAAACATCCATTTAAAATTATAAATAACAGAGTAACCATCAAATCCCTTAAACGAGATTTGAACTCACACCCATTGGTATTATTCGATCAGGCACATATGTACCTCTGCAACGACAGCGTTGATAGTAATATTGTTATATTTACATTTTTCCTACTTGATCCTCAACTGTTTTAGTAAAATTTTCAACTCGTTTTATATATGTATAAAGATAATATGAACAAAATACAAATGATTCATAATTTTGCGAACATTTATTATAATATGTATACCAATTGGTTATTAAGAATTATTCATCTAAGAATTATTTATACACCTACTTAGGGGTTTTTTAAACATTTTTAAAGTGTTAATCCACACTTAGGAAAGATAAATATTTAA
>DWAN01003469.1:0-13395 GCA_018230445.1 Heliconius hewitsoni
TCGGCAGAAAGTGGGGAACGGAGTGTCTAAAACACTAGGTTCCCTCTGCCTACCCCGCTGTGTGCGGTAACAGCGTGAATCTGATTTTATTTTAGAATCGAAGCCGTAACCGTCGTAACATGTAATGCCACAACTACAAAATATTACTTAAAAAATATTATATTCGTTTGAGTTATAGAACTCTAGCTTTTATCTACCAGCGATTTTGTCCTCTTGGTCAAATAGAAATAACTAACAACTAAATGACCGAAATAACCTTGACCGCAGACCTTAATGGTTTCCATGTAATCCACAGAGGATTACATGGAAACCATTATTGTTATATAACATAGCCTATGAACTTACTGGAAAAATGAACTGTCCAGAAACTTTTTTCAGTTCAAACCAGTAGTTCTCAAGAATAACATGTAGATATATGTATGAACGTTATTTAATAAAAAAAACACTTACCTATTAAGCAATATGCCTTTGACGGAAGCAATATCTGCCTTCAAATTGTCCAATTCCGATCTAAACGTGTTCCTTTTCAATGATGCCTGTACATCGCCCCTCAGTGAACATATACTGGCGTTCATTACATCTAAGGATTTTCGTAGTTCTTCTATACATTCCACTGTCGTTTTACGTTTCGGCTCCTCCACGAATAAGAACTGCCTGAGGCAATTCTTAAAAAAAATATTGTAAACATTTAATTATTTATATGTTTACACGCTTTCCGCCTTCACCGAGATTTCTTTGTTGAGTATTTTAGACTAGAGGAATTGTAAAAGTAAACACTATTATGAGCGAAATTCGAACCCAAGAGCGTCGAAAAAAAAAACGTCACATTAAAAAGCTCATCGACAAATAATTTTGCTAAAGGTTAGAAAAAAAATGGTATATATATGTAAATATAATTATAATCATACAAATAATGCGAAAATGACGATATTTATAATTAAAGTACGTACTTTATTAGCTAATACGAGACATTATAAATAATCATCTGTATGATTATCATAATATATTATTCATAACTTTGCATATTATAATTAATTATTAATATTTTTGAGGCCAGTCGTGGCGCAGGGGCATAACGTGTGACTGTAAAATCGACTGGTTGTGGGTTCGTTCTCCACTAGGTTCCCCCTGCCCACCCTGCTGTGTGCGGGATACAGCGTGTAGCTGATTCTTTTTTGTCTTTTCATATAATGTATTACTAATTATAACGTACAATAAATGATATTTACATAAAGATTTGATGTACTTGCTAACTGTGTTATTGTACACACGATAGTAGTCGGTTCAATCCTCACTTAGGGTATATTTTATCTTAAGTATTTCGATTTTCTTATATGGTATGATAAAGATCGGCATTGAGTTCTAACATCAAATCAAACGAATCTAAAACTTGACGTAAATACCGGATAGATTAATTATCTATAAGTAAATAAAAAAACATAAGTTAGACGGTTATAAATACATGAAGTTAGAATTGCGACGGTTGTGGGTTCGCTTCCCACTCTTCCTATTATCTTCATTTCCTCACTCTGGTAAGCGTGAAGCACAAATATAAATACACTATAATAATAGAAAAAAAATTGTGTTACGTCACGCTATTTCCAATACATATATGTATGCATACACAATTGTACATGAATTCTAATCATAATTGGACGGCATAGAATTTTTAGGTATAATCGTACATTGACCTTTTGTATTTTATCTATTATTATAAATTTTATAAATCATGTTGCACAGACGGCCATGTATTTTTTTTAGTTATACATATGTATGAGCTATAATAAATATGCGTTTTTAGAGGTAATAGTATGTAAAAAATGCAACGATATAAAATATAGCAATGAAAGTATTTTAAATTGTTTAATTATGCCATTTATTCGACAAAAAGTATAATATTTGTAACTATCGCAAAAAAAATTGGCGTAACAAGAACAAACAAAATTAATAAATCAGCTTCACGCTGTATCCCGTTCACAGCAGGGTAGGCAGACCAAACCTAGTGTCAAGACACTCCGTTCCCCACTATCCACCGAATTTTTCAAGGCATTGCGTGTTGAGTGGCAGAACTCAATGCCAGGCTTTGTCCTTGGTTGCCAGAGAGAAGAAATGAAAATATGAATAAATAATAATTAGTTCCTTCGGGTGGGGATCGAACTAACAATCGTCGCGTTACAGTACACTATTGCGTCCCTGCGCCACGGCATCAAAAAGTAATTTAACTTGAACTTAGCAATTGACTTTTATTTTCTACTATCGGGATAACATGATTCACTTCACCTTCCAGATATACACGATATAGCACGACGCTAAAAGAATAAAGTAAATATCATTTTAAAACATAAAAAGTAAGACCTACCTTATAAAACCAATAGCATCCATAAATAAATCCTCCATAAACAATCAACGGAACAATCTTCTCTTTAAACCAGGACGTTCTGGAATGGTGGAACATCATCAGTTCAGATGTCAGGGACGGTACATCTATCAATTCACCGCATTTCTCTATAGCCTTGTGTATTTCAGCGTCGGATAGTCCTTTGCTTCTGAGGAATCTTTCTTTACTTTCCATAGTACATTTCTGTACATTGGGATTGGAAAGGAACTTGATAGCAGTCGTTACCTGAAAATATAACTTAACTTTTATTTCATTTATACTAATTTTATAAAGCTGATTAGTGTTTTTGTCGAACGTGAAGAGTTTGGTCCGAACTTGATAATATCAGGAACTACAAGTTGGAATTTTGAAAATGTTTTTGTATCCATTTATTGAGGAAAGATTTAGGCTATACTACAGTTATAACGGTAGTCGTATTGATCGTCTACCGTCGTAACTCATTTAATGTGTTTGTCATAAACAACTCTTAGGTCTTTCCATTCGACCATAGGGATGAAGTTGCAATAGAGTGCATTAATGGCGCAGAGGCAGGCGTGCAACTGTAGACGTGACGGGTTCAATTCCCACTCTAGGATGTAAAACATTTAATATTTTCATTCTTCGCTCTGGTAAAGAGGCAAAAAGCTGTATATTGCTATGTAATACTATGAATAGAAAAATATTTTTGGAAAACCCATAAAAAAAGTTCTACATTTTCATGAAAACCGTTTAAGAGGTGAGGTTTCGAGCCCCGCTATGTCAATTTTTTTTTCTATTGTTGTTTTTATTCAATACCTTATTTCGGAAGGCAAGAAAACAACTTGGTTTCTACCAAGGTCAAAGTCATGCATCACTGGTTTCTTTTTGTCCACTTACAATATATAGGTATTGTGAGTGGCAATATACAAAAAAGCACAGTTATTGTTTTTAGAAGACAAATACTAAAATAGGGAACTAGGAAATTCTATTTATATTATTGGCATTCCTTTTTTATGCACCGCTTTGCCACCATGGTTTAATCTACATAACTAAGAGTCTTGTATTCAGACACTTTTAGAGTTCAGGAGGAAATGCTGGCTATAACCATAAAGGGTAATGTAACTCAGCTTCACTCTGTATCCCGCATACAGCAGGGTAGGCAGAGGGAACCCAGTGTTAAGACCTTGGTTCCCCACTTTCTGGAGGCATTGCGTGTTGAGTGGTAGAACTCAACGCCGCGCTTTTTCCCCGCGCAATTTCAGTAGGAGTTATACAGCAAAATAGAACAGAACAGCTAGGACTATCATCAGTTAATTTGAAATATTTCAAAGTTAGTAATGATAAGATTATTTCACGTTTTGTGTTCATAAAGAGAGGAGCATGTACCATAAAAAAAGAGTTTTATTGCATATTTAAAGGGGCTCCTTAACCTACACTTGAGCTCCTCAATGCAAATGCAATATCACACGGTCATCCATGGCTTGCTAGCAAAAAATGGGGCATTGCTTGGAGAACAGAGTGCCTTATTACAAGATTTCCTCAAGCCATGAGAAAAAGCATATTTTTTTCAAGCCCACACCAACAAAAAGTTTAGTCAGAAAATCTCTCACTCCATAATAGCTTCAATAAACTAAATCCTATAATATATAGTATATACTTGGTAGTGTTGGTTTTAGTATCTTAGTAATATTGAGTTTTTTTTGTCATATTAGTGCTAATGATCTAAAATGCGAATAAGATTTACAAAGTAATTACTAATAAGTAATAAAGTAAACAGTCAGTCATGGTGCAGTAGTATAAACATGTGATTATAAATACAAGTGGTTGTGGGTTTGATCCCCTACTCAAGAAAATGAGACATTTAATAAAATATATTTTTTCACTTCTTTGCTCTAGTGTTGAGGCAAAACATGGGGTTGTATTCTGCCACTCAACACACCATGCCTTCAAAATTCTGAGGAAAATGGGGAATAGAGTATCTTCACATAAGGTTCCCTCTGCCTACCTTGCTGTGTGCTCTTGCATGAAGCTGATTTAATAACTATACATTGATTTCAAGGCTCATAAAAGAGACAACTAAGTCTTGTATTTAAAAAGCTACGCTCAACTCTGAAAACAATGAATGAAAAAGGAAATCTCACTGTCAATCTCAGATTTGAGTGCTTAATAAACATGGACCTAAGTATTTAAATTTAAATAAATGAAAGCTAACTGCTTTCATGAAGGCTTGTTTTGCTAATTACAGTTTGTATACTTTTAAGCTCATATTTGTTTATTACATTGGAATGATTAAAAGGAAAAAATAATTTTCTACACATTAATTTTGATTACCATATGAAATATTTTTGTAAGAGCCAAAATTATCATACAATGTAAGCACCCAGTAATAATTTATATATTTTTTTATTTTACTTTAATATTTTACACATATTACACTTTAATAGTCTTTTAGATCTTAAAAATAGGTAAATTCCTGGTGGCACGAAGGTCAAATTCGTTGTGTTTTTATTGCTAAAAGCTTAATATTAATATGCAATAGCTAGAAAGGGTAGATCAACTTAGTTCAATTTAACATTAATGTGTATAAATTAATTGCCGTCGTATATTACGATATTATATGTATATAATTACCAAGTTCTCGCGGATTTCTGATCCAGACGATGCTAGAACATCTGAGGCCATTTCTGATTTAAATTCCTCTAGATTTTAATCTATATGAGAATCAGAGTTAACCAATCACTAAATACTACGGATTATATTAAAATTTTAGAGGAATAAAGAATTATACACACAATTTGAATGACTATTCCACAATAATACACATAATCACAGTGCACAGCCAACCAGGAATTAATAAGAACGATTTACGAATAAATCAGAAATACTAATAGGAAATCAAAATTTGACATAATAGAACTGTCAAATGTTGTCAAAGTTGAGAGGTTGAGCGGAAAGCCTGAGATACACTGGTAAGTGTACAATCTATTATTTTATGTGCTACTAAAATACATAATGTATTACAAAAATTTTACTTATTTATTTTATATTCATCATTGTTTTTATTCCAAATATACTAAAATGACATCAATTCCAATTATTACAGTTAGCGTAGTATAAACAAGTCATTCAATTTTGTCGCTCAAAACGCCTTTGAGAGTTGTGACTGCACTATTGCAATGTAATATTTTACTTTTACATAAAATGTATTTTTTTATTTAATACACTAAACAATCGCAATCTAGTATTTTTACATAAACTAAAAATTATTTATTTCTGAACACATAAAAATGAATGTAAAAGTGACATTTATAATTTGACAGGAGTTAAACTAAAGTCACTTACATTCACTGTTTATTTATGGATATTACAATTTTGTAATGTGAATATACTTCACATTAAAATCTAATAATGAGTGATTTTATGAATGCAACGGAAGCAGCTTCTCTAGCAGTCACATTTGACCAAGCTGGTCAAGCGGATAAAGCTGTAGAATGTTACAGAACAGCTGCTCGGTTGCTGGACAGGGTATGTGGTCAGGTATCACCAGAAAGACAAGGAGATCTACGGCAAAAAGTCAAGGAATACTTGGAACGAGCTACTTTCTTACAAGAACAAAAAGGTTTTTATAATTAATTTTATTCGTAAATAAATTTTACCGCTATTCATAGATGAGTCATGTTCTTTTGTTGCAATTTCATTCTTTATTGTATTATAAATTATCATGTGATACCGAGTATAGTACAAGATATATCTCAAGTATCAATTGTTTCATTTGATCAATTATTAAGATAACTTTTTAACTCTTCATCAACATAAGTAAAAAATATCAATTAAAAAGAAAAAATAATACATTTAAGTGTTATAAGTAACACCATTTTGGTTACAGAAAGAGCACAGCAAAAAGATAGTGAAAGGCTTATGCAAAAATGCTACTTCATCATGCAACAAGCCTTAGATGCGGATGAAGCGAATCTAACAGACTTAGCTTTACAATTATATACACAAGCTGTAGAATTGGCAGTTAGTGTGGTATGTCTCATGAACTGTTACGTTTTATTTTTTTATGTAGCAGTGTCGGCAGAGTAAACTTAGTATTAAAACATGTTGCCCACAATTTGTGCCAAATTTTAAATATTTTATATTAAGTGACATTATTTAAAATCAAAGCAGTAAAATGTGAATGAAAATTAGCAAAACCAGACACTGTCTCTCTCATTTTATTTTTACATATTTTGTTGTTGTTTGTAGAAAGTTACCGATTCAATTATAAAAATGAAGATAAATGGCTTAGCAGCACAAGCATTAGACAGGGCTGAAGAGATTAAAGGGATTAAAAAGATGGGAGCCATGTCAGTTACTGAGCCAAAAAAGCCAAGTTAGTATTTAATGTTTAGTAGTTTAAAAGTGATGCAATTATTGATTAATAATTGTAAATATATATTTTTATATCAATAATTACACTAAAACCTTGGGAACCTAGTGTTCTAGTAGACATTGCATGTTGAGTGGTGGAACCCAATAGTAAATATTTTATTTCGTCAAAGGGAATTGAACCCACAATCCGTCACAAATTTTTACCCCTGTGCCAAGACTGACATCAACTGATTTTTTCATATTCATAAATTTATCAAAAAGCCAAAACAAAGATTTATTCTTGTAATTACTATTGTAAATGTTTTGTGTTTTTATATTGTTCATATGAGTGGTACTATAAACAATATTACATAAGGTCTTAAAATATTATAAATTTTTCAATGTTATAAATTTATATGACAACAAAGGTAATTTTTTTTAGCAATATCACCAAACAGAGCTCAACTCCAACGTGAACAAAGTGTACACCTAAAAGTAAGTGGAAAACAAAATTACACTGAAGAAGAGAAAGAAGTTTTACGAATGACATCAAATATAAACAATAATTGTTTTTTACCGTTTATGGATGTTGACTTATCAGAAAAGTTTCAATATGCTTTGCCCTTCGAAGACAGAGCTAGTGAATTAAAGTTGTCGTTGAAACAGGAGAATGAGTTCGATGGATGGATCAGGCCACATGAAGTATCAAGTGATCCGAAGATGATTGTTGGTGACCATGTTGATTGCTTTAGTATTAAACAGACGGTGAGTTTTATTTTACTATTTGTATTGTTTTATGAGTGAAATTAAAAATAACTCTATCATAGTATCATTACAATCATAAATTTGTTGTACAGATTAGCTTTTTTTGTTTTATATACTGCTTTCAATCAAAAGGAGTCATTTAAATTTTCTTGATGAATTGATGAACAGAATACTATAAGTAGCCTTATTTAGCTTCTTTGTGCATATTTTAAAAATGTAATTCAAGTTTCTTAAGTAATGTTAAGTTTAACAGAGAAAGACATTATCGCCGTCGTGGCTCAGTGGCATAAGCGTGCGACAGTAAGCTCGGATGGAATGAAATATTGAATATTTTCGTTTCTTCGGTCTAGCAACGAGTCAAAGCGCGCTTTGAACTCTATTTTTATTTATATTTGCAATGCCTAAGGAATTGGGAGTATTGAGGCAGGCAAAAGGCACACAACAGGAACGGCACTCTCCGCCATGGATATGGAGATTCGACGCCATAAATTATGGGTCCAGAGAGATTTCCCTACGAAACAATTATTATTTTCTTTCAGATAGTTTCAGATTGCTCGTTTGTAGCGTCTTTGGCAGTGAGTGCATTATATGAAAGAAGATTCAATAAAAAAATTATTACATCCATAATTTATCCAAAGAACAAAAATAAACAGCCTGTATACAATCCTTTTGGAAAATATATGGTTAAATTACATTTGAATGGAGTTAGAAGAAAGGTATGTATAATAAGTATGTATTTATTAAAACTGTTTTTATAGCTTTTACACGCGATAGTTTTGCGTTCGATTTCTTCCGTCTGGTAGGTCAAATTGCAGCATTGAGTTCCTCAATTCAACACATAATATCTTGTAATGAGCAAAAAGTAAAGAAAGCGGGGTTTTAACACTAGGTTTTCTCTGTCTAATCAAAAATACAGGTAAAAGAAATTTCGTTAATTATATTTTTTTTTGTTAAAATTATAATTAACCAGATTTAAGGTAGTTATATGAGGCATGGAGATAATTAAATCACTATGTTTTTTTTGAGATCATAATATAATATTAACAAAAAACGTATTTTTAATTGCTATAGTGATTAACGTTACGTTCTAAAATAATAGCAGTTTATATTAAAAGATTTTTTTATTTAATATGCAATTACCGTGAATGTTATGGTTTTTTTTTTGATGTTTTCTCCTATCGTCTTGATATAGTGCCGTGACGGTTGTGGGTTCGATTCCTACTCGGCGAAAATTAATTTTCATATTTTGACTCTTTTAATAAGACACATCGCGGCGTTGAGTTCTGCCATTTAACACATAATTGGTGGAATAGAGTAGGTAAGTAGTGTAAATGTATTTTAAAATTAACGATTTTTTACTAAGTGTGGAATAAGACTTGAAAAATAGAAAATAATGTATGTGGAGAAAATAGAGTCTCTATAAAAATAGTGTCAAAACGTTAAGTTTCCTCTCTATTTATACTTTTTAGATAATAATCGACGATCGTTTGCCATATAGTAAGCATGGAAGATTATTATGTTCTTATTCAAGTAATAAAAATGAGTTTTGGGTGTCCCTATTGGAAAAGGCGTATATGAAAGTTATGGGCGGTTATGATTTCCCAGGATCTAATAGTGTGAGTATGATGTTTTTTTTTTCATATTTTTTTTAATTTTTTGCTTATATCTTAAATGTTACAGCTTGGAATTAATTTGTTTTTTTGTTTTTCGTTATTATTATACCGGTAGAAATATTTTATTTATTATATTTATTTAAATTTAATAAATAATAATTGTATAAAAATATATTAAAAATGCATTTAAATAATCAAAAAAATTCTTCAATTATATGTATATAATAATATTGTGATTGATCGCTGTCTGTACATCTCTCTCGAATCTCAGAACGGCATAACCCATTTAAATGCATTTTTACTATAGTTTTTTTGGCGAACTTCCCGTAATTTAGTATTGGTTTTTTTTTAAATAAATAATGGTGTAGTTCAAGCAGGTGAAGCCGCGAGCTGGTCTCTAGTCAAATAATATATTTGTGTATCTATTTGTGTTTTAACAAAAATCTCATCCCATCCTAGAATATAGATCTTCATGCCTTAACAGGCTGGATACCAGAACGTTGCGCGTTACGTAACACCGAGGATTTTAACTCCGAAGCTCTATTCGAGACGGTTAGGTCTAGACTAGAGAGGGGCGAAGTCCTAGCCACAGCGGCAACTGGAGCCCTAGATGATATAGAGGCTGAAAGGACCGGCTTAGTGGCAAGCCATGCGTACGCTGTACTTGATGTACGGCTCGTTAATGTGAGTTTATTGAAGTTTTTTTTAGCTTGAAGATGTTTTTTTACAGGATACGGCCGATGTATCGCCTTAAAGTTTTGCTGTAGGAGAGAAGAGAGCTAAATCTGTGCTGCTATCTATAGGTAACTCCAGTACGGCCATGTCTCGTCAACTGTGCTGTATAAAGAGAATTTAGTGTTAGACTATCTTAATACAACAGGAGGAACGGAGTGACTTAACACTTTTGTTCCCCGCATTCTGCTGAACTCTGGAGGCATTGCGAACTCGATGCCATGCCAATAATAGTTGTGGAACAATCTATGGCTAAATATCAAGCGATCAAAACCTTTAAATATATTTAAAAAAAATTAATAATAATTATTTAAAGAATGATTCACCTTGAGATGACATCAATATATACAACTTATTGTAAAAAGCATTATTGTATATTTCAGTATATTATAATAGTATGTATTTTATATTTACTTAAATTTATATTTCCATTTTTTCGCTCTGGTGTCGACGGAAAAGTGCAGAGTTGTGTTCTGCCACTCAACAGACAATGCCTCCAGAATTCGGCAGAAAGTGGGGAACGCAGTGCCTTATGACACTAGGTTCCCTCTGCCTACCATGTTGTGAACATGATTTATTTATTTATTTATTTATGTATTTTTCAAATATATATGTGTGTGCTTATATATTAGGATTTAGTGTGTTATGTTTATTTACACCATCCGCTCTATATTATCACATAAATTATAGGTTGTCTGGTAAAATTCGCTGTTTAGCGATATGACCGCCTTTTGTGCGTCAATTGTTTTTTTCTCTTTTGTTTTTCGTATTGACGATATTGAATTGCGTACATTAAAGTGTAAATAAATAAATAATAATATTTTTTAGGGCGTACAACTGTTAAAACTCAAAAATCCCTGGTCTCACCTCCGATGGAGGGGTAACTATAGTGAGTTGGACACTGTGCATTGGATTCCAACACTGCGTTCTCTCCTAAACTACGATCCCGATAGCGCTTCACAGTACGATAATGGCGTATTCTGGATTGATTACGCCAGTATATTGAAATTTTTTGACGTTTTCTACCTGAATTGGAACCCGGAACTGTTTAAATTCACGTATTGTATACATCAGTTAGTATTTCTTTATTTGTATTTTGTTTGTGTTTGTGTGTTTAATAATAACTAAGGTTTATAGTGATTTGTAAGAGACTGATTTGCTATTAGAATTAGTTGAAGTTAAATAAAAATAATCGATGTTTTTTAATAGCGGGATACAGCGTAAAGTTAATAACATATCTGTCTCCTTCATATAGTGTGATGAATCGCGGAACACAACATCGCGCTTAGTAAACTACAGATAGTAATGTTTTGTTTTGTTCTTTTTATTTGCTCTAAATAATAAATAATTCTTTGAACCAGCAGCATCTATATGAAAATATATTTTTTGTTATATTTTTTATTCAGAAAATGGGACGCAGGCAACGGTCCCGTAAAAGACGCATACAACATAAGTGAAAACCCGCAATTCACTTTACACGTTCAAGGAAAAGGGGCGGTGTGGTTGCTTCTAACACGTCATATCACGCGGATAGACGACTTCCGAGACAACAAGGAGTATATCACGCTGTTGGTGTATAAGAATGGAAAACGTGTTTATTATCCGTGTAAGTTCGCAAAGCAATAGGTAATTGTATTTAAAGTCATAGAATTAAGCAGTAGAAACATCTGTCGTTTTATAAAATATAACTGTAACTAACATAAAACAATTTCTTTGTTTTATAAAACAAAGTTAAAGAATTTCCAGTATTTGGTGGAAAATGGGGAAAGGCAGTGTCTTAACACATTAAGACATGTCTTTACACTAGGTTCCCTCTGCCTACCTTTCTACGTGCGGGATACAGCGTGAAGATATAAAGAAGAAGAATTAATGCATAGTCTGCCCAAAGTCCCTTTTATAGTTAACAAGGCAAAGTTCATTGAGTTCCGCCCTCAACACGCGATGTTTGGAAAATGGGCGGTGGATGGGCTTTGAATTGACGTTACTTATCATTGGGATCTCTCTGTTTATCCTGCTGTGCGGGATAAAGCGTGAAGCTGCGTCTGCATTGAAATCGAATATTCTTTCCAGATGATCCACCACCCTATATAGACGGTATTCGAATAAACAGTCCGCATTACTTATGCAAAATAATAGTCAGTGACTTCAGCACGGATAGATACACGCTGGTAGTGTCTCAATACGAGAAGACCAACACCATATACTACACGCTGAGAGCGTACGCCACGTGCCCATTCCAAATGGCGAAGATAGAGCCGTATCCTTATAGGAAAACGGTGAGTTGTTGTGTTTTTGTGCTATTTGTGTTTGTGTAATGGACGTGTGTTCGAATCTACATTTCGGAAAAAGAAAATTCGGATGGATTGCGATATTGATTTTATTCCCAGAAAATCAGTAGTATTGGAATAGGAATGACGTTAAAATGATGATGTATGTTAGTAGTGTCTCAGTAAGAGAAGACCACCACCATGTACTACACATCTCATACCATTATAAGAGCTACCATTTGTTCGTTCTATATAGAACTTGAATAACTAAATATTGAACTTTTTCTTTATTGGTTTAGTATAGGATGACTAGAGGAGACTTTTTATGCTTTTTAAAACTATATTATTATTTTTATATTAGTAAGGTAGGAAGGGGGGACCCGGGAACCTAGTCCTAGTGTTATTTTTGTGTGTTATTTGCGTGCTAAATAAGTTTAGTTTTTGGGTAAAGTTTCTCAATTTATTCAAACATTATGGAGCTGTATATTTGTAATTGTGATAGTATATCTGTTTGTTTGAAACTGAATTATTGTTTAACTTATTGGGTATAATTGTGCATATATTAATAAATCCAATGACTGGGAGATCCAATTCTTTTTTGAGATGGTTTTTTTTCTATTCCTGCTTTCTACAGCAAATCCTGTAGCCCAAAATATAAGTTATGTTAAAATTGGTATGGAAGCTACCATTCATGTATGCTTTGGGTTTGTTCGCAAGTCTTATATATTGACTTGCGAACTCACTAATATAATAAAATTAGCAACTTAGTTATATAACTTAAAATAAAAAAAATATTAAAATATACATTATATTATGTACATTTAGAAATTGATTGTTGACGAAGTTCTTAATGCAGGCAATAGAAAAAATTAAAAAATATTCCTTTCACAGATCCGAGGCGAATGGTCAGCCCGAACGGCGGGTGGTTGCGAAAACCATAGACAAACATATCAAAATAACCCCAAATACATAATAACTGTACCGGAATCCAGAAATCCTTGCCATCTCGTCGCTGAACTGAAAGGTCCCAAACAATATCAGATTGGAATAGATGTGAGAGTGGAAGGGTTGGACGATCCCAATGTTACAGCGCCATTTTTGAGGGAGTCGTCTGGGCCTTATCGGTGAGTTAGATTTTCTATTTTATTAAGTTGTAAATTTTATTTAACATTTTTTAAATTATCTGCCAATAAATTGGTTTTGTTTATTGTTTATTGTGGTTTCCTTTTCCACTCATGTTAGCCTGTGTGTTGCGGGTGTTTGGTTCACTTATTTGGTCGAATAAGCATTATAGAATTCTTGCTCAACT
>DWAN01003470.1:0-13395 GCA_018230445.1 Heliconius hewitsoni
ATATATATATATATATATATATATATATATATATATATATATATATATATCTTCCTATAGGTACCGACTAACGTAGTAAACAGCGTCGTGGTACAAACGGCCACCATAGTGAACCCGGCGAACAACAACATAGTCAATACAAACACTAACATGAACACGATCTCAATCAGTAAGAAAAAGAAAAAGAAGAAAGCTTTGAAAGAGAAAAAACCAAGACCTAAACCTGGGGAAATAAGATTAACAACTGCTTTAGGTAAGATTAATATTTATTTCTTGGATAGTTTCATATATACTATTTAATTTTATTTTCTTTTTATTTTTTTATACATCATTACTGCCGGCGAAGTGTGTGGGGGTTGCGGGGGTCTTCTAGTTTGTTATTTACAGTTATTTTTTTTTTCAATTTTCATATAGATGGCAGCACCCTCTACTGCTGTCCAGAATGTCACATGGCGTATCCAGAACGAGGTCTCTTGGACCAACATCTTGTTGGACACACTCTGGAGAGAAGGTAATATAAATTCAATGTATAATATTGGCATTTTGGTAGATTTTAAATAGTTTTTAAGATTGAATTATAATGTTTTCTGACTTATCTCTTGTAAATAAAGTAATGAGTTATCGAATTAAAGTAAAACATAGCTTCTATTTATGGTTTTTTCAAAATAAACTTTTTCAATTATGAAAAAATCGAGCTGGAGTTTGGTGATGTAGAGGTTTTCTCGTAATTTTATCCTTGGGCCATCCATAATTTTATAAGCAACTTGGGATCGATTGGGATTTTGTTAGCTCCGTGTGAGTTTTTTTAGATTTTGTGGCCAAAGTGACCGGATTGTAAAGGTTTGCGTGTATAGTCGCGGAGTTCAACGCCGCGCTTTGCCTCGTTCCAGAGAACACATCTGTGCACCACGATTGGCCTCTCGCTCTGCTTCATGTCTCCATATGTTTGTTCCACAGGTTCATCTGCGACATCTGCAACGCGGCGCTGAAGCGCAAAGACCACCTCACGCGGCACAAGCAGTCGCACAACCCCGAGCGGCCGCACGTGTGCTCCGTCTGCCTGAAAGCCTTTAAGCGCAAGGAGCAGCTCACTTTGCACTTCATTATACATTCCGGTGAAAAAAGACACGTCTGCAACGAATGTGGGAAAGGTATTTGGGACTATTTTTAAATTACTAATAAAAAAATATTTTGGAAAATATCGTCACGTCGCGTCGTGTCACGCTATCCTTATCCCGCACATGGCAGGGTTGTCAGAGGGCACTTCCTTTCTGGAAGCGTTGCTTAAATGTCGGAAATCAACGCCGCGCTTTTTCTCGACACCAGAGCGAAGAAAAAAGGAAATGTTACTATTTTTTATTGCTTATAGTGGGATCCAACCCACAATCTGTCGTGTTTACAATCACAATTTGTGACCCTGCGCCTCCTCTGGCCGATAAAAAGAGGTCTACATATTTATTCGTGCAAAAATTATCAATTTACAAAAGCATGTTTATTTATAATAAATTTAAAGTATTATCACACACTTAGAAAAGAAAAATACTTTTTTACAAACGTAGCGAAACTTTTAACGTAGCGAAATTAACAACAACTTTTACGGCAAATAAATTTAACGTAGCGAAATTTGAAACCGCGCCTCTTGGAAACTAACGCCATACGTTCTCGTCAAGCCACGTTAAAATTTCTTTACGCTTGTTCCTTTATTTCTTTATGTTGTTAACTAACGAGAAAAATTTAAAAAGATATTTCTATAAACAAAAGTTAGGATAACTTCTAAGTAACTTTCAAAATATGTATATACAATTTTTTGGTGTTGATATATAAAATACAATTTTATTTTGTATAGGATTCTATCGCAAAGATCACTTGCGCAAGCACACGCGCTCTCATATCGCGCGACGAGTGAAGGCAGAATTATCACAACAGTCAACAACACCGCCCCTATCGCAGGTAAACGTTCTTTCGACTCCAAAAATGTATATTTATTTTTCTTGTTCTCCGCATGTAGCAGAGGTAGCTTAGTGTTGAGCCGATTTTCTGCCGAATTCTAGAGGCATTACGTGTTGAGTGGCGGTACTCATCGCCGCGCTGTGCCTCAACACCAGAGCGAAGAAATGAAATATTTTATTTCCTGGAATGGGAATCGAACCCACAACCCCTCGCGTCAGTCATACTCTTATACCCCTGCGCCACGAGTGGCGTAAAAGTACTTATGGTACGGTCAACGAATCGTGGCCACCCTAAAATAAGATCTTCTGTACTTTTGTGCATTGGATATTCGGAAAGAAAATAATTAAATGTAAGAAAAAATGCTAAAATCAAATCTACGCTGCCATCTAAAGCTAACTTCAAGTCTTCCACGACGTGCTCTACTATGACAAAGTAACATAGCATCATTAAAAAGTTTTGGTCTCGTTTTTATGTTAACAGACTGCGCCGGCGCCGCCGCTGGAGCCCTCCTGACCCAACGACGAGAAGAATGACTTATTGACACTTATCGCCGCCGCCAAGGACGCTTTTTGACAATAAACCAGCTCTCCAGGGAACGGAGAATTAGCAGAAAATAGAGGAGATTGAAGATTATTCCTTAATATATATATTTTTTCAGCTTCACGCTGTATCCCGCATCCGCATATAGCAGAATAGGCAGAGGGGGCCTAGTATTAAGGCGCTCCGCTCCCCATTTCTGCGACTCAACACGCAATTGCGTGTTGATTGGCGGATCTTAACGCCGCGCTTTGCCTCGACGAATGGTAATCCACACCCACAACCTGTCGCGTTCACAGTGTCACACTTGTGCCCTTGCGCCACAAGCACGACTGACCACAAATATACTAAACATATTTGACATTTCGTTAAAAACTTAGGTTTCTTGATTATTTAAAAAAACGATTTCAGATTTAGATATAATTACCGATAACAAAATAGCTGCTGTTTTTTGCTTAATTCTTTCCATAGATATTTATTTATATTTTTAATATCATATGGTGCGAGCGAAGAGGTAGTATTAAAATAATAAATACAATTTTCTGTAAAACATACATAATATGTACCTCCATATGTATACCTTCTTTTAATTTCTTTTTTGACTATGCTACTGTGCTTTTACTGTGTTTTTAGACTGGTCTACTGAATTAATTGGTGAATTATGAAAATTAACACAATTTTTCCCACCATCACACTATAATACGCAATATTAGAAGACTTTAAATTAATTAGAAAATGTATAATAATAAACAAAACAACGCTTAATATAAATGTAGTTGAATTTTTATTGTAAATATATAGTATTCGTAAATCTGTATATATGTTTATAACTAAAAGTAGTAAATTTAAAAATGTGATAAAAATATGTATATAAGTACTTATTTATTTTAATTGTTGTAACATTTTTTTTGGAATTCAAATATGTGATCGTTTGTTAGAAATTATTGTTTTTAAATGTTGTTTATATAATCTGTTGTAAATTGTTATAATGCTCCAAATTCAAAATTATTAAAATTTTTTAAAATTTAATATTTTTAAAATATTTTTGACTTATTAAGTTATACAGCTTTATTAAGTTATATGTATAAAATAAAGTACAAAAGTTTTCGTATAAACTATAGTTCTTCCTTTATTATACATGTAATATAATCTTACCTTTTTAATCGCGTTGATCTTCCAAATTATAATTTCAATTTTGTATATTATTAAAGTATACACGAAATAAACATTACTGTAAATATATTTAATTTCTTCTCATTAAATCGCAAATTTAATTCGCAATATTTCATAATTATTGATTGTAGCAAAACGTATAGATTAAAAATAGTACCCATAAATTTATTTATATGCAATAGAAAGAATTAATAGGTGCTTCTTTAGTGCTTGACAGTAGAGTGAAAAAAAAAACAAATATTGGTGCAAAATATTTTTATTTTGTACTTTCTCACTTACATATAAAATCACAAGATGTGTAGAGACGAGAGGAACTTTGAAGATAAAAAGATTAATAATTGAATCATATAAAAACAAATTCCATTCAAAACTGTAAATAAAACATGTTATTCTAATAATTCTTGCACCTTTTGAACAAAGATACAACACACGGGTAATATGGTAAAATAAAAGATAATAATTATTAAAATATACAAAAACATTATTGGATATTTCTATTTTGTTTGGAAAAGAACAGATATTGCTATATTTGTTTTTACATGATACAATAATATTTTTTGGTACATTTTATGGCACCATCGATACTAACTAAACGAAAGTAGTCTCTAATAACTACTATCTCATGAAAGAAATTTAAATTTAACGACACTTATTTACTTTCATAATTTTTGAACATGAAAACACATGAAAGTATGAGTTCATTTAAATTAAATATTTATCGGATTTAATTATAATATATCAGTGAATTATACTATTTAAGAGTTCTAACTACAATAAAATCGTGATCATTACAAACGAACGAACGAACGAACGAACATTTCATATTATAGTAACATTAAGATATGTACAAACCGCCACAACATGATAAACACGAGATCGTTTGGACCCAGCATTGTAAGCAAATAAATTATATCAATGCTATAATGTATTTTTGTTTCATTTGTTCGTCCATAAGAGAAAAAATCTAAATTTTTTATACACAATTATATTATGTATTTACAATGTATTATTGAGATTTTGCTACGTTTAGATATTTGAACATAGAAGAAACACAATCTGAACTCAGTTGTTCACAAGCTACGACTGAAAGAATCATAATTTACATCAAGTGTATAATTATTGAATTTTCCATTTGAAAACTAAGCTATTTCATAAAAGTACAGTTTTTTAATTTTTTTTTATATATAAATTCTAATAAAGATAATAAATAAATTCCATAATGTATTTTTCTAATAAAACAACCAGGCCAATACTATTTATCCTTACGCAATACAATGAAATCCATCATGGCACAATGGTTGCTTTAACTCAATAGCCATAGATTTGATTTAGGTGGAAAGTGAAAAACGGAGTGACTTAACACTAAGTTCTGTATAAATTGCACTAGATATAAAACAATCATAGAAAAAAATGAAAAAAAAACCATTATGCAGTTTTTTTCCTTGCATTTAGAAATATTGAAATATTTGAATAGTTCATATTATCAGTTTAGCGAAAAAGTTAGATTTTAATAGATTTAGTATGTACAAGTGTATTATTATATTTCTCAGGATTTTTATAATTAGTTTTTTTTATTGTATGTTTACGTATTTGACTCTAAATGCGACAGCCGTAGGTTCGATTCTCACTCAAGGGAATGAGTTATTTTCTTTTCCTCGCTCTAGTCAGAAAGGCAGAACGCGGCGTTGAGACACGCAATGCCTGAAAACTGAGTGCTACGTGGGAAGTCTTAACACTTCTCTGCTATATGCGGGATACAGCGTGAAACTGGTGTTTCTTCTTTATTGTGCATCAGCTTGTGGGTCAATAGTGACAGCTCTTTGTTCGCCGTTGTCCATGGACATTACCATCTGATATGGTACTTTGATTTGAAGCGGCATTCGCAGTTTTGTGTTTGACGGAGCCTGGAAATATTGATATTGATTAATTTTGAAGAATTTTAATCAATAAAAAATTGTTTATAAAAAAAAATCTGTAATTTTTTTTACAAAAATATAAATATAATGAAATATCCAAATGTAAATATAATATGAATCGTGCCGCATAGTACAAGCAGTAAGTACAAGTTGTGAGTTCGATTTCCACTCGAGGAAATAAAATATTTAATAATTTCACCTCCTCGCTTTGAAACGCGACGTTGATTTTCGCCACTCACATGCAACGCCTCTAGACTTCAGTAAGAAGCGGGGGACAAGTGTCTTAAGTCTTAATAGGAACTAAGTGTCTTAACACTAGCTTATTATATTTTCATTTTTTCGCTCTGGTGTCTAAGCAAAGCGTGGCGTTGAGTTCCGCCACTTAACACGCAATGCCTCCAGAACTCGGCGGAAAGTGGGGAACGGAATGTCTTAACACTGGGTTCTCCTCTGCCTACCCTGCTGTGTGCGGGATAGAGCGTGAAGCTGATTTGATTAAATATAAATAAAAACATACATGTATAGTAATCTCCGGTTTGATCTCCTTCTTGGGCAACATCTCAATGGGAAATAATCCAGGTATCTCTTTCTTCTGTTGCGGGCGACGCTTGAACTTGGCGTGCACTATCATATGCTTTTGGAGGTGATCTTTTCTATAGAAACCTATTAAACAAAACATTTAATATATTAATATGATTAAACAATGTTAGATTTAAAAAAAATGCTTCACGTTGTAACCCGCATATGGTAACATAGAGGGCACCTAATGTCGAGACAATCTGTTCTCCATGCACTGTCTAAATTGAAAACTGAGTGGGAATCTACCGTCCCATTAACAGTAATGGTGGATTATGTGTGTCTTTTTCTCATTAAATCCGTACTTCTATCCCGTTCTCTGGTCCGATAAAACTAAGGGCGGTGTCGAGTTACAGTACTTAACGCGCAATATCTAAAATCCGGACATAAGATGGCAAATTGAGTGTTTGGACGCTAAATTCTAATGAAGACGCTAGTCTACGAGAAAAACAACGGTGAACTCGCTTTTTTTTTGTTTTTATCGTTCTGGTTACGAGACAACGCGAGGCGATGAGTTTCAGCACTCAACACGCTCAACATGATTGAAAAAATTGCGTGGGCAACGAAATGTCTTAACATTACGTTTACGCGGGATATAGCGTGAAACCAACAAAAAAAAACCTCACCTTTCCCGCAATCCGGACAAAAGAACGATTTGATGCCAGTGTGTATATGTAAGTGTATTTTATAATGATCTTTTCTCTTGAACGGTTTATTGCAGTACTTGCATACGTACACCTTCTTGGGCATCGGTATGTTCGCCTCGTCGGCAGCGTCCGGTTCGTCGACCACTACCTGGAAAATAAGTTTCAAAAGGGTTTTCTTTATAAAACGTATAAAATTTCAGATTTGATACCGTCGTGGCGCAGGGGACGAGCGTGCGACTGTAGACGCGAAGGTTAAGGGTTTCTTTTCCACTCAAAAATTATATAAAATTCAATATTGCACCCCTAATAGAAAATAATTTAGCAACGAGGCAAAGCGCGGCATTGTGTACTGCCATTCAATGCACAATGTCTCAAAAACTTGGAGAAAAGTGGGGAGCGCAATGTCTTAATACTAGGTTACCTCTGTCACCTTCGGGAAAAAGCGTAAAGCTATATAAAAATTTGAACGTATACATAATTAAATTAAAATTTTTAACTGACCACGCGACGGTTGTGGGATCGAACCCATTAGGTGAAATAAATAATAATTATTAGCAAACCGCAATGACCTGTCTGACTGACTGATAAGCGCCATTTTAGCGGCGAAAGGAATGACTTAACATTGTTTTGAGTGGCGTAGCTCAACGCCGAGCTTTGACTCGATACCAGAGCGAAGAAATGAAAATATTAAATATTTCATTTCCTCAAGTGGAACTCGAACGCACAACATGTCGCGTTTACACTATCCTCAGTTTATAAAGAGAAAAATAAATATAAATGTTACCTCAACAAATTCAATGGGATTGTTCTCTTTCTTAGTATCCTGTAAGCGCTCCACTTGGCCGAGGTCACCAGGTTCATATTCATTTTGATTAAATTCACTATTCGTACTGTCATTTTGATTTATCATTTGACAATTGTGATTTTCAAATACGCCATTGTCACAGAAACCTGGAAATTTCAAAAATAATTTTAATATTATTTGTGTTTTTAATGATTAAGTTTTCCATTAACAAACTGGGCAGTATGTTATTCTAGTGTGTTATAGAAGACTTTAGTCTTAAAAATTAATTAAACCATACATTTACACCTCGCTACGAAAATACACCCGTCACCTGTTTTAATTTATGCCTTATTCAAGCATATTTCCAAATATATGTATATTGTACACACAAATAAATATATTGACACAAACAGAATAAATATTAATAAATTTTCGTTCTGAGGATCGAATCCGCGACCTCCACCTTAGCACTCAGAGTCAGAGCATTAAAGCAAAAAGCCAATTAACATATAATCTTACCTTCACTGCACATCGAGCACCAAATAGTGTTTGCGGTTGTAATATTCTTTAAATGTACATTGGAATGAACTTTGAGATGCTGTTTCCTTTTAAATTTGCTATGACAAATGGGACACTCGTGTGGTCGGCTCTCTGATGTTTTCTTTCTGGGCACGAGTAAACTTTGGGTGTCGTCCTGTAAAAACACAATTATTATATTATTATTCATTTATTGTTTCTCTTAAATTAATAAAATGAGACCAGTCGTTGCCAGTTTAAGTGCGACAGGTTATAGGTTAGACTACCATTTGAGGATATAATAGGAGATTAAATATTTAATATTTTTTTCCTCGCTCTGGTTTCGAAGCAAAGCGCGGCGTTGAGTACTGTCACTCAGTGGGAAATGGAAATGTCTTTAGATTAGTGTCCCAGGTTCCCTCTGCCTACCCTGTGCGGAATAAAACGTCAAGCTAAAATTAAAGGTAAAAATGGACAGTATAACGGCGGTCGGGCCCGTTAGTGCCCATAGAAAACCCTACAGTTTTCCACTAAGTGACTGACAAACGACGCACAACCGAAACTACTGTACATAGATAGCTAAAATTTGGCATGTAAATTCCATGGGGAGTGTAGCGGAGCGTAAATATAGGATTACCCGAAATTCCTACGGGAAAGGGAAAAACAGGATTTTACTTTTTACACTCGAAATTATAGCCTGAAGCCTAAGCCTTGAAGTTTCGCATGTTCTTTGAAGGTATAAATAAAGATGTATTTTGAAGCAGCGGGAAGCAGCTTTGAACTGTAAACGCTAAGGCTATGGGTTTGATTCCTATCCGAGGAAATGAAAATATTAAATAATTCATTTTCTCGAGTGGGATCAAATCCACAACCTGTTGACTTTACAGTCGAACGCTAGTGGCCATGTGCCACTTTGGTCTCAAAGAAAAAGTTATTAGTGTTTTATTGACTACCTATACTAGCATTTGTTTTTTTTAATCAATATATCATTATATAAAAATGTTAGGTTAGGGAGTGTCTTTACACTAGGCTCCTCCTGCCTATTCTGCTGATGTATGCGGGATACAGCGTGAAAGTGAAAAAAAAAAGAAATATACTTACAATTATTTCCACGTCGATCTGATCGCCGAGCAGTGCTTGGAGCTTCTGAACACCCTTCGTTGTTTCGTGTGTCCTTATGTGTACCAAGTTCACGTGCACTAACATTTGGTCTTCGGTGTGAAATGCTGAAAAAAAAAGAAATTTCGTTGATATTTATATATTTAGTTGAAAACTTATTAAAACACATCAGACCGCTCGTTTTAACTAGTTAATAATTATTTTACTAATCTGCATTACTTTCGTTTTCTTACAATAATATAATTTTAAAAACAATATCTATACCTATATTGAAAAGTAAAGTTTCAGCCGATTCTATCAAATTCTTATAGATTTTGATTTTTAAACGTAAATATTAAATGATTACAATACATAATATGTTTATTGTATAATGAATAGTTATATCAAAATTGTAGGAACTAACAAATTGATAAGCTTGATAAAAGTTCAAAGAACTTTGTATTTAAAATAAATATTTTGTGTAACGAGTGACTACCTTTAGTTTTATAATAATGTACAACTTTACAATTTTTTTTTTGTTTTTGAATTTTCGTAGATATAACACACAAAGAGAACTTAGTGTCTAGTGACTTCGTTTTCAGCTTTCAGTCCATATTTATAATTTGCGGGTTAAGACACGGAATTCAACACATCACTTCGACCTACCACAAGTTCAAAGTGTGAAATTAAAACACATTATATTTTAGTTAATAAACAATCCTTTAAAAAAAATCCATATTAACTTTTACCAAGATGATGGCTCACTCCGTTAAAAAGTTATCAGAGAGCCACGAAGATGTAGAGCCAAGTTTCTAACTCTACATGACCTAACTTCAAGGACAAGCTCAAACTTCACAAACTCAACATCTTAGTCAAAATGTGTGACTTGACCGATTCAGATGCTGCAGTACCTAGCACAGATGCAAAACGTATATACTTTGTGATTATGATGAAATATGAAATATAGACTTTTATATTTAATAACAAAAATATTTCTCAGTTTCGTTGGAAAAAAACAAGCACTGCCACCTAACACAAAATTTATCTAAATAAACAATTCAACAAGGCACGAAGAAAATTATTTAAAAATACATTGTAAAAAGGAATTTTAGAACAACAGTAAAAAATTCTATATATGTATGTATATAAGATTTGGATATATAGAAACTCGAAAATGTTAATGTATTACTATTCCTGTTCAAAAGCAGACCATGCCATAATAAAGGTCAAGGTCACATGAAATATAACGAAAAAAAAAGAACGTATTGAATCTGTATTTATGCAGTGAAATATTGCAGTATTACTTTATATAGAGAGGTCAGGAGGAGGGAGGTATGTGGCAGACGCCGCACTAAATAACGCCTACATTTTTCATAGCAGTAGTCCTTGAACCAATGTTGATAAAAAATATATAATATGAATATAATATGTTAGGAGACTCAACGCCGCGCATTGCCTCAATACCAGAGAAAAGAAATTGTAAAATGTTTCATTTCATTAAGTGAGAATCGAAGCCATAATATGTCAGTTACAATCATACTTGGGGCTGCTGTGCCACGACGGGTCTCGCCCGACTGGCCTGAAATGTGTAAGACATTTAGAAAGGAATTCAGCATAATCCATACTTCCTACATTTTATATGAAATATCATAGTTTTCAATGAAAGGAAAACCGCAAGAGAAAAGCTAGTATTCATATATAAAAAGCTATAACTAATTTATGGCTAACTATTTTTTTATGTCACTCTCTTATATTTCATTTATACATCAGCAAAATCACAAGTGTTTCAATATTTATTTTAGTTTCAATATTTATTATTATTAAAAAGAAAATATCAAGTTTTAGGTTAAGGCTAATTTTAACATGTTTTCCTATGATCAACTTTCAGGGCCTACTCAATCCCGCAGAGGCATATTTTATAATATAAGTAAGTGTAAGGAACATTCACACAACAAAATATTGGAGTTTTAAGTTTGTGCACTCACAATCCGTAATATCCATGGAATGTGCAATTCTTTTTGTACGATGTATTCGGCAAATTGTGTGAGGCAAAAGGAACCTAGTGTGAAAATACTCAGTTTCCCATTTCCACTCAATTTTCAAGGCCTTGCGTGTTGAGTGGTGGCGCAAATGTATAATGGTATATTTCCTTCAAATAGAGACAAAATAGAATACTTTGTTAAAAACAAGCTTTCGCGGCAACTTAAAGTTATTGTTATATTATAGCCAAATTATACAAAATCTTATAAACTGTAGCCTGTGTTAATCTGATGTGCGTCAACTATATTACTGAAAAGTTTCTTCCAAATACGTTTAGTAGATTTTGCGATTAAGCAGAACAAACATCCATGCATCTTCACAAAATTCCACATGCATTTTATTAGTAGGATAGGAAAATGTGGAAAAAATCTTTTTCGTTCGTTATTCCTCTACAGTCCCAGTCGTGTTATAATGACTGACAGCACAATATGTGGACTCCGTCCTTTTTGCTGTGTCATGCTGATCTCCGCAACAGAGAATTTTGTATGCGAATTGCGTGTTTTATTCACATAAAATAACTCTTATAATATTAAAAAAATTAATATATAAAATAAAAATGTATTATTTATGTATGTATTTAATATGTTTTTATTAGTTTATATATTACATATATTTTTTTCTATGTTGTATCAGGCACATAGGTAGTTGGAATCTGGGAACCTAGTATTAAGACTACCGACTACTACTACTCCGTTCACATTAAGACACTTCCGTTCCCCAATTTTATCTGACAAATTCTGAAGGCATTGCATGTAGAGTCACGGAAATCAACGCCGCGCTTTGCCTTGTTACTAGAGCGAAAGAAAATGTAAATATTAAATGTTTCATACACTCGAATGAGGAATAGATGGGAATCGAATACACACCTATCGCATTTAGAGACGCAGGCTAGTACCCAGTGTCACGAATGGGTTTTAAAACAACACCTTCACATTATGCACATAATAATATGCGCTAAAGCAATACTTTCTGCAAAAGTACTAAAATAAATTGGAAAAAATTATATAGTCACTATCTACATAAAAAAATACATAGCGTACCTACTCAGCTTCCTCAGACAAAACTATGTATATTCTAAAAAAAACCCGAGAACTAAGTACCAACAAATTGCATCAAAAATAAATTATTATTTACAGCATTTTTCAAAAGCAAAAACACGAGAAATAGGGCATGATACACCAAAAATCCAACGTACGTACGTTAGCGAAGTTGAAATCCCCCTTCTAAAAATAAATTCAATCCCAGAGCAAGCCAGCCCTCCCCTCCATCCACCTCGGCCCATGGGGATCGCCACAAGTAGGAGGGAACGGCGAAGGTCGCTCCGAGCTCACAAGCACGAACGGCACGTTTAACCGACTTTGAAATAAGGCTATACGACAGTTTTAAAGCAATTTTAATAGAAGTAATATTAGCACACAATTGGATAATATTTTTGTTTTAATATCGTTGTTTTTCTTTTATTTCTATATAAAAAAAAATCTGAATTGATTAAAATTTTGAACTTAGAATAACGGTTTTGCGGACACATCGTCCACTTTATGATGAGGATACTATAATTAAAGTAAAAAAAAATATTTAAAAAAAAACGTAAATAAAAATTATGTTTGCAATTTTTCTATGTGATTAGGCAAACAACATTAAAGCTTTGAAAAATGGAACTTCATTTTACAATTGCCTCAAAGATAAACAATATATATATATATATATATATATATAACAACATTTTTTTCATAAAATATTGTGTTTCATTTCAACCATTCCCTCGTAAACGTCACGCTAGGTCTATTCCCCTCGCCCCCAGCTCCTAGTGTAATATAAAACTACAGCCCCTGGGTAAGTCCCTTTTTATATAAAAAGAAAACAGCTTTATCCGCAATAATGTGGAAAATAAATGTCACTAACATGGCCTTATTTTAAATGATAGAAAATTATATTTATGAAGTCCTAAATTCATATTACGTTCATATAAAATTTTCAAGCAACGATCAAAGAAAATAAATGTACCTACTGAAATATTTTACGATTATTATAAAAACATGTTTTATGCTAAAATACGCAATCATATTGCATGAAATAAGACTTTTTAATTATTTTATATTGTTATGTTTTTCGATTCACACTGTATGCCACACATGGAACACATGGAACACATGGAACA
>DWAN01003471.1:0-13394 GCA_018230445.1 Heliconius hewitsoni
ATCAAGATTCGTTAGTACCTACTATTTGTTATCAATAGATAGCGTTACTTGTATCGAATTCTACCATCTCAAATATAAACTTCTTGAAAACTTAAATACTTATATCTTTTGATAGAGTGAAGCGATTACAATGAAATAAACACTAAAACTTGCTTTGATTTACATGTAATTTTTATAAAGTTGCTTAAATTTATTGTGTACTTTTTACGTTATACGTGCACACATAAACAGACAAACAGACAAAAATTCCAAAAATGTTGGTCATCACCAAAATTGATTCTGTTAGTTATCCTTTAACACCCTGGCTATTTTTTTTTGTAATATTTTCAATATACGGAAACGACTTTTCTACAGATTTATTATAAGTATAGATATTACGCTCGCGACTTCGCCTGTTTGAACTACACAATCGCGTATTTACTGAACTGTATCTGAATTACTCTTTCATGGTCTAGTAATAATTACTTTTTAAAGACAATATCCATACATTGGAAACAATATCCATACATCAGCTAGGTAAAATAACCAATCAGGTAGAGTATTTTTGCCAAAGACAGTACTTTATATTGGTATATCTTTTTTTATTTATGAACCGATTTAAATAAAAAAAAAAACTAAAACTTGTGTGCACAAACGTACAGACAAAGAGACAACATTTTTTGAATACATATTTTTTGGTTTTATTATATTGATAATGTAGACACCCAATAATTAATTTTCTCTTATATCTTCAATCAATCAATTCATCAATTTTATTATATGTATAGATTTAAAACTTATATCATTAGGCACTAACAAACATTATGAAATTCTCAATAGTTTAATGTGAAAGACAATTTAATGAGGTTAATCTTGTTGATGAAACCCACTGTACTTACGGTCCGAGTTATCTCGGGAGTGGTGTATTTAGAATGTGCCATGCATGATACACAATTCCGAGCTATATACATTAGGCCACCCAAGCAAAGCCGTAGGTAAAAACGAATGATACAGTAAATTTAATAAAATCCTTTAGGAAATCATTTTCAATAACAATAAAGTAAATGTTGTATAGATATTAAAAAGTAATTAATAATTACATAACACACGAAAAGACAAAATAGTGGATTTACGACATACACAGCACAAAGACTTGTACTCACTATCCTATAATTAGTACTGTCTCATAATGTTACAAGATGGGCGTAAGTTCCCATACCATAGGTACTTATGCAGGTGCCTACTGCAACTAGGCACAGGAAACACGCGCATTGCCAGCAAATAGCATCTTACAATTATAAGGCTTGTTAGATATCTATACTCTATTATAATAAAATCGTAACGGATCGGTGTTTATACATCCACACAAAAAAATATATATTTTTTTAGTATAAGATCATTGGATCATTTAACGTTCAAATTCAACGTTGTCGATTACTAGGGCCTGATGTTTTCTCAATGATTTTCTCGTGTTTAGGCGAATACAAATATTAAACAATTTATACATCTACTAGCTGTACGTGTCGCACGCTGCTACGCCACCACCTAAAATACATAAACAGGAATTTTATTGATTTTGTTCATTTCGAAAAAAATGGTACATTGTAGCGTCTACTTTCAATTCGATGTATTGTATTCAAGTGCTTTCGGATATACAATATTTCTTGTATTTCAATTTGGTGCGTAAAGGAAAAAATCACAAGGCCAAAGCAGGCCACATAGAACTGCCCATGTGAGAAGCATGGATTCTCCAAATTTAATTCACATACGCCCTTGTACTTTGTTGATAGTCATTGCGGAAGCGAGTCGCACCGGGAACTGCAAACATATCTGTCGTGTTAATTGGGATAAGTGGCAAAAGTACGTCTTCGCCTTTCAATTTTGTTGTCCAAGTTGTATCCTCGATAACGTTCTTCATCGTTTTCTTGATCGAGAGTATGGTTACGTTGCAAAGTCGTGGTGGATTTATATTTCGAATAAAAATGATTTTGACGCCAATATTCAATATGAAGAACGATAATACATCTGACATATTAAGCGAATTCTATTCGCTTATGTAGCACGCACTGCGCGTGGTAAAACGAAAATGGTATTCGATTGAATTATTTATTTAAATTAATTTAACTCACAATAAAATGCACAAAACCATTCGAAAAAAACTCCCAAATATAAAAAAATACACACAATATTGTCTGTTCAATGTAAGCTGGACATGAATTTCACAATTTCTATATATCCTTAGATCCCAAAGCCCTTAGACCTACGTAATTTTAGCAAAACTGAAACGATGTTGTTTTATTAGTCTAATTGTTGTTCAGACGGTAAAAAAAAGTTTTTAATACCTAAGTAACGCAAACTCTATTTCATGATTTTTTTCGTTTATTTTGTAATATTTTACGTTAATCACACACTTAGCTTTAAAAGTTCTTAGAAATAAAAAAATACATATTTTTAAAAACATATCTTGTCAGTAATTACTTGGTCTTGAACGACCACCACCGAAACTTAAGATAAAAGAAACGAGTTTCTTTTATCTTAAGTTTTTGTTGTTATAAAATTACAATATAATTAAAGATGATGAGATTATTTTATATTCATTGTAATATAATAAAATGAATTTATATTATGAATGACTACTTTTCTTAACTATTTTTGAGGTTATTGGTAGCGACTTGTAGCGCATGGACACACGCGTCACTGCAAACGCGTCAAGTTGTGAGTTCTATTCCCTCACGAAGAAATATAATCAAACATTAATATTTTCATCTTGCTCTCTCTCTCTGGTCGAGGCAAAGATTCCAGAATTGGAATGGGGAAAGGAAAAAAATGGGGAAAGGTAGTGTTCTAATGACAACCGTGTGTCAACACTAGGTTCCTAGCTTTCCTCTACCTACCCTGCAATGACTGGGATACACACAAAAAAATATATATTTTTTTAGTATAAGATCATTGGATCATTTAACGTTCAAATTCAACGTTGTCGATTACTAGGGCCTGATGTTTTCTCAATGATTTTCTCGTGTTTAGGCGAATACAAATATTAAACAATTTATACATCTACTAGCTGTACGTGTCGCACGCTGCTACGCCACCACCTAAAATACATAAACAGGAATTTTATTGATTTTGTTCATTTCGAAAAAAATGGTACATTGTAGCGTCTACTTTCAATTCGATGTATTGTATTCAAGTGCTTTCGGATATACAATATTTCTTGTATTTCAATTTGGTGCGTAAAGGAAAAAATCACAAGGCCAAAGCAGGCCACATAGAACTGCCCATGTGAGAAGCATGGATTCTCCAAATTTAATTCACATACGCCCTTGTACTTTGTTGATAGTCATTGCGGAAGCGAGTCGCACCGGGAACTGCAAACATATCTGTCGTGTTAATTGGGATAAGTGGCAAAAGTACGTCTTCGCCTTTCAATTTTGTTGTCCAAGTTGTATCCTCGATAACGTTCTTCATCGTTTTCTTGATCGAGAGTATGGTTACGTTGCAAAGTCGTGGTGGATTTATATTTCGAATAAAAATGATTTTGACGCCAATATTCAATATGAAGAACGATAATACATCTGACATATTAAGCGAATTCTATTCGCTTATGTAGCACGCACTGCGCGTGGTAAAACGAAAATGGTATTCGATTGAATTATTTATTTAAATTAATTTAACTCACAATAAAATGCACAAAACCATTCGAAAAAAACTCCCAAATATAAAAAAATACACACAATATTGTCTGTTCAATGTAAGCTGGACATGAATTTCACAATTTCTATATATCCTTAGATCCCAAAGCCCTTAGACCTACGTAATTTTAGCAAAACTGAAACGATGTTGTTTTATTAGTCTAATTGTTGTTCAGACGGTAAAAAAAAGTTTTTAATACCTAAGTAACGCAAACTCTATTTCATGATTTTTTTCGTTTATTTTGTAATATTTTACGTTAATCACACACTTAGCTTTAAAAGTTCTTAGAAATAAAAAAATACATATTTTTAAAAACATATCTTGTCAGTAATTACTTGGTCTTGAACGACCACCACCGAAACTTAAGATAAAAGAAACGAGTTTCTTTTATCTTAAGTTTTTGTTGTTATAAAATTACAATATAATTAAAGATGATGAGATTATTTTATATTCATTGTAATATAATAAAATGAATTTATATTATGAATGACTACTTTTCTTAACTATTTTTGAGGTTATTGGTAGCGACTTGTAGCGCATGGACACACGCGTCACTGCAAACGCGTCAAGTTGTGAGTTCTATTCCCTCACGAAGAAATATAATCAAACATTAATATTTTCATCTTGCTCTCTCTCTCTGGTCGAGGCAAAGATTCCAGAATTGGAATGGGGAAAGGAAAAAAATGGGGAAAGGTAGTGTTCTAATGACAACCGTGTGTCAACACTAGGTTCCTAGCTTTCCTCTACCTACCCTGCAATGACTGGGATACACCGTGAGCTGGACAAATCTATATAGCTATATGTTTTGTATTCCACATCTAAAAATGGTATCTAGTTGGAAAATCGTAACCATGACTTTGGTTTGTAAGTCGTAACACAACATTCCGTCATCCATCGGACACAGTGCAAACACTCGTAATGCTTGTACTTGTACTGGCGAGCACTAACTGGAGGCGACCTTTGCGCATACAAATAACGATCGACAAATATTATGTTTCAAAGTGTACACGAATATTTATTAACTCTTTTGTACATATTTTTTCCTATAAATATATCCTGATTACGCAATCGCAGTAAAAACTGTTTAAATTGTGATTGACTATGAAAACGATCGCTTTTTCTGTTTTGGAGGAATGTAATAATAAGTTACCTTTTTTTCCACTTTCTATCTATTTGTTCACAAAATTCACAAAACTTCGTGTATAATGCAGCAAAATTCAAACTTAACTTAACTTCACGCTTTATCTCTGAGGGTATCTAGGGTAGTCAGAGAGATCGGAGCGCCAAACGCTACGGTCTCTACATACCTCTTTCACGTAGTCCACAGTCAGCAACCTCTTCATAAATCTTTTCCATTCTTTCATAACTCACTCTTTCGACGTACCCAAACCAGCTGAGCACGTTCGTCTTCATTTTTACAGTGACAACCTCGCTAGTATCTGCCATTCTGTGTATTTCTTCATTGCGGATTCGCTAAGCTGACTCCACATATCCTACGAAGAGATCTCCACGGCATTCATTTTTTTGTCCAAAATGCGTGGCGGATGATGATAGCAAAGGATGGGGATCCGAGATAATCAAATATGGTGGCATACCCCATCCGTTCAAATCACCACAAATTATTATTTTTTCATTCCCTCTAACACTATCTAGAACGTCCCTGACACTCTCCCAAAACTCCTCGAGTTCATCTAATGAAGCTGAGGATACCGCCCCATATGCAGCTGACAAGATACTTTTCTTATCCCCAGCTTGAAGCGGATCCAAAGCAGTTTCGGGTTGATCGCCTTGTATTCGACCGCTGCACTAACAAATCGAGAGACAATAACACACCTACACCTTGACAGCCCCGCTCCCTTTCTTGTACGCCGACCCAGAAAGCGACCCGACTGCCCGGTAAATCGGTAGTGTCATTGCCCTTCCGCTTGGTTCTAGTCACACAGGCGACATCCAAATATCTACCATCCATCACATTTAATAATTCATTCATCTTTTTTTTCATCCCTCATCTTACATTTCACGTAGCTATTTGTAGCTCCGTTCTCCATTTCCCGCCGTTTCGGACATAGCGTGTTGACTGGCGTTCCACAAAGCCGCAGCGGGACACACTGGTGCGCGTCGCCTTGGTGGAACCCCCTATCAGGGCGCTCTCGCGAATTGCACGCGGCGCATAGTTCAAGATGCTTAATAATACCAACAATATTTAAAAAGAAAAATTGTTTCCTGTCTTGTCTTTAAATATAAAAAACACAGCAGTTACAAAACTCATGATATTTTATACTTAGAATAAGAAGACCAGAAAACATGCTAAGAATAAATTTCAAATTTAAGCCATAATTACAAATTTCGATATAGAATATGAAATTGAAGTTAAATTTTAAATTGAGAGTTAGTATTAAACACAAGTTTTTATTTATAGGTAAGAAGAGGAAGTAAAAAGGCCTTCTTCAATAAGCTAATGCAAAACTAACTAACCACCGCCCTACGAATTCTTTAGCTTCAGATTAACGAATATTGTATAAGTATTTCAATTTTACTATGATCAATTTTAATATGGTATTGTTCCTCGATATAATAAGGTTATTTAATTTATTAAAATAAGTCATTTTGATTACAGATTATTTTATAACATTAATATATTTTAATTGTAAAGGTTAATTTAAATCTTTCTATAATTAATTATAAGACGTTAATATTTGCATGTTTTTAAATAAAAAAATGCATAATGCGGATATTAATGCAGGCGTCAATAACCTTTGCTTTTAAAAAGCATTTATTGGATAAATACCTTTATCAATATACATACTGCCATACATGATTCCGTCATGGTGCAGTGGCACAAGTGTGTGACTGAAAACGCGACGGTTGTGGGTTCGATTCCCACTCTGGGAAATGAATTATTATTTATTAATATTTTTATTTCTTTGCTATGGTACCTACCAAATCAAAGTGCGACATTGAGCTACTCAACACGCAATGCCTCAAAAAATCAGCAGAAATTGGTGAACGGAGTGTCTTCATATAATCTGTCTAGATTCCTTCCCACTCCGATCTGAAATAAAAAACTGAAAAGACTATAAAATTTTTATATATTTTTTTCATTGGATGACGTTTATGAAATTGTTTATAAATGAACTGAACCGATGTAGACTATAGGTAGTAAATAGAAATGCAATTTAATGCTTTAATTTGATAGTTCCTGGTTTATACTTTCTGGTGAATTTACTGTTGGTGGATTGTTCGGGTTTATTAATAAATCTGACAATTTTAGGCATTTCCAGTATACACCAAGGCCGCCCGTTTTCTTCCTAGTGATATTGACGTTGTTGTTATTATTATTAGTAAATATATATTTTTAGTAAAAAAATATATAAAAATGACAGGACATTAACCTGCCGACTGTACAAGGTAGTATTGAAGTGTACGTGTGGTGTGTGACTTTTACTAATTATATAGTAATTAGGAAATATCAGCATTGGCCGCTATCAGAGACCATTACTAGATTTTTATTTAACTTAGACCTACCTACCTAGACCGAGTAAGTATAATAAACAGTTCACTTTACGCAACGACGTAGTAGGCGAGTGCATAACTCATATCATTAATCACTACAAATTCTTATCTTATGATGCTTATTAATACCACTCAACAAGTAGCTGAAGGTCGGCGCTGGTCCAAGGGTCACCAATACCAGACATACTTCGGACGTTGACATGGTTGCTTTTACCCAGTACTTTATCCGTAGAGTAGCGAAGGTCAACTGCGATTTACCTTGAGAAGACCAAGGTGATCCTCCACGCGAATGTATAACGTAAGCTGTTACACGGAAGCGTATCCGTTCGGTTTGACCACGTTGGAAAAATTTCATCATATCTTTCGTAATATGTGCGAAATCGTCAAGTCCAATCGTAAAGACGTAGAGTAAAGGCCTCGTCCAGCTGTACACCATAAATAGATGATTAATTGTAAACCTTGTAATCTTGTAATGTCGATGTTAGTTTTATGATAATTTATATTATCTTTATTTATTTATCTTTTTTTTAAATACTTATTAATAGTAATTCAATACGCTACCGTAATTAATATCTCAATGCCATTTTACAGCTTACCCGGTACCTTACGGAACTTTCAAAATTTTAAAAATATAATATACGTAATTACATTAATGAATTTCTGCATTACATATCACACATATGTTCCTACATTATGCATAAAAAATCAAAAGAAGCTAAATTATTTGTTTTTCTTTTAATAAATTTAATAATAAATGAAAAAGAAATTATTTAATATATTTAACATTACAATACATAGATTTGTAAAATTTCATATAATAAGGCAAATATTGCAAAATAATTTATAAAAATAGGGTATTTCCCGATGTGATTAGGTCATAAGACAAGCATTATAAACACGTGTCTTCTATATGTTACTTAAATTAAATAATTACTAGTAAAAAAAAAGTACCTAAGCATATATTTTTACATTATTTAACAATTATATCACGTATATGACAATAGTTTATAATGATAATAAAACAAAATAAAAATAAGTTATTTATGACAAATCTTCAGTACAGATAACAAAAGTGTGACTTATATTCTAACAAGGCGACAATTTCTTTATTGGAATAGAGACTGGCGCCCAAACTAGAATTCACTGTGTTTGAGGCTGTCAGGTAAATATAAACATATACAAAAAATTATATGCTTAAATTTGAATTAATTTAGAAAAATTAAAATGACAACAAAAAGTAACACACGATAGTTTACTGTACATCATGCATACAAGGTAGCTAATAAAGTAGTATTTGTATTAAAATTGTTAGATAAAAAAAATATTCTGATAGACGTTATAAATCATGCAAAAATAAAACCGTTTAACATAACAGGTTTGAAAGGAAAGCTATGAGCGTCACTTGAAGGTCCACATAACTGCGGCTGTTCTTGTTGCTATTTACACATATTTATATATATGTAATTTAGTTATAGTACATATAATATTATTAACAATACAAAAACTTAAAACTTGAAAATCTAAGTACCCTCAACAAATACTACACGTATGTGATTGTGGATTCGATTACCACTTGGAAAAATGTTTGTATAACAAATATATTTTTAACAAAACGCGTATTGACTTCCGCCACTGAGTGCGCAATATTTTGAATTAAGCGAAAAGTGGCGAACGGAAGGCAAGAATAAAGCATAAAGCTAGGATAATGTTTAAATATCAATTATCGAAAACGTTTTTTTTACAAAATTCAATTAAGTTTCACGCACTTTCTTAAGAAAAGTGGAAACCTCAAAAAAAAAATATCTAATAATAATTAGGGACATGGGACACATACTCATCATATAACCCTTAACTCATCATATAACCCTTAACTACCTAGCAACAGTATGGTAAGGAACAACAAAGAACTGGTAAAATTCCTAAATTTAAACATAAAAAAAACTCAATCGTTTTTAAAAGAGACGTCTACCTACAGTATGAGTGAACTTTCCTCACGACAAACTCTTTTGTAAAAAAACAAAATCAAATTAAACCCGCTTCACGCTGTATTCCGCACATAGCAGGGTAGGCAGAGGGAACCTAGTGGTAAGACACATCTTTCCCCACTTTCCGCTGAGTTCCGGAGGCATTGCGTGTTGAGTGGCGGAACTCAACACTGCGCTGTGCTGCGACACCAGAGCGAAGAAAGGCAAATAGAAATTAAAATCAGCTTCTTTTTGTATCCCGCACACAGCAGGGTCGTCAAAGAGAAGCGGAAAATATATATGTAAGTAAATATTTCAATTCCTAGAGTGGGCTACGATACAGTCACACTTTGTGCCCCTGCGCCACGACTGGCCTTAAACTCTGTTGTTATAATAATAATATTTTTTTGTAATACAATTAATGGACAAAAGTTATAATATCAATTTTGTAAAACATAATATGGATTTTTTTACACTGAAATTTAAGCATAACATGTGGTCCTAATTCAAAAGAATTCATTTAAATAAATTAACTAAGATTTACTGTTCATATTTTTTGTGCGTTGTCTTATATCTAATAATTCGATCAAGAATATTAAACGTTTTTTATGCACTATTTTTTTATTACATTTAACACACATACATTTTTGCTATATAGAAAATTGTAAATAATGAAACATGATGTGTGCCTCTTAGTAGATATAGTATAAATAACAATATCATCATTAGTTAAAATAAACGAGTTCTGTGAATAACAGACTCTAGCTTTATAAATAACTAGCGACACACTTTCGGCTTCGCCCACTTGAACTTCATTATTATTAATTTATTAATTTTCATTTTCTTCATATTCTAATAATAATATCATTTTAAAAACATTATCTATACCTATATAACATAAATGTAAATGAAAAGTAAACCTTCAGCCAATTTAACAAAACAGTTATTTATAAAAAAAATTCGAAAAATATTCTTTGAAATGGTATTACTTTGTTTTTAAAATAACGTAAACACTAAATGGGAAACTTGCCAAAATACAACAGTAAAATTGCAATTAAATCGGTTAAGCCGTTTCTGAGATTAGCGTGAACAAAAAAAATAATAAAACATAGTTATGGGTTCTATTACGTTATTAAATGCCGACAATCACGTTTTTTCTTATATATCTTCCATGTACAGGCATCGATCTTTTACGATTTTATTATAAGTATAGAAGATGTAAAGTTTATAAGGAAAATCTAGCCGCGGTCACGGATCTTACTTTGATAAATCATAATTTTTTTGGTCTTGACATTGATATTCCTTTTTTGGATTGTTGGGCTTTATCTTCATACGAACACAAAATTATTGCCAGATGCACTTTGCATATTGTGGTATATAAATCTAACTCTATAACTTGTCGAAACACATTAGTGGAAGTTTTAAATTTAAATATACAAAAACTAAGATTTTGACTAACGATAAGGGTTGCAAGTGACTGCTACGTCGTAGACGCGCTACGAAAATATCATTGAATGTTTTTCTCGTAAAATTTTTATTTGCCATAAAATTATAATATATGTATACAAAAAAATATATATTTAGTGAACCGAATTCAAAGAATAATGTTTCTATCTGTACTGAACTGACATGTAAACTGATATTATGCTTTTATAGAATTTTTAAACATATGTTCGGTTAATCATATGTATGTAGAGGCCAATTGTGGCGCAAAGGCAAAAAGTGTGAAAGCAACTGGTTGTGGGTTCGCTCCTCACTCAAGGAAATGAAATATTTATTTAAATTTATATTTCCATTTCTGGTGCCGCCACTCAACACGCCTCCAGAATTCGGCGGAAGGTGGGGAACGGAGTTTCTTAATACTAGCTCCGTACTGTCCTGCTCTGCCTGCTGTGTGCGGGATACAGCGTGATAGAAATTAAATTTTAATTTCATACATATATAAAAACTTTTATTACATAAGCATGATAAAGGTATCATCAGTAGTAAAATAAAATTACAATATATAGTTATACAGTTATGAACAAAGTCATACATTACTGGCATAAACTTAGTCACAATTGATAATTATAAAATGTTCCTTCTTTGTACGACAAAACGTAATTTACAGCATCAAGAATACTATATAATAACCAGTAATCGTGATCAATATTTTGACGACATCAAACTTTAAATATACATGTGATATTTAAAAAGAATTAAAATATATCTTAGGGTTTGTGAATATCTGATAAATTTGTATTGACAAAGAAAAAAACATGACTGCTGTCAAACGAAAATCACAATATACTGGCTTATACGATATTTAATGTATGTTTTGCTATAAATTATGGAAAAATTTATTTTTACACTATTTTTTTATATTAACTATTAAATTTTACAATTTTTTATTAGTAGAAACTAACATGTATATTTATTAACGTTTGAGGTATACATACAAACAAAGTAAGACGAGGCACGTGGATTTCTGTCAATGATCGTAATGGAATCTTGTAACTATTGCATTAACATATTTAACAAGCATTTGTAATAGATTTAAGTATAAATACATATACATTCGTAAATATATACGTCATATTTAACGTAATTTGAATATGGCTTAATTCATGAGATGATTTTGAACTTGAAACTAAATCAAAAAACGTTGCAACCTAAAAAAAAAAATTCTGTTCCTCTAAGTGACTTGACAAAATATTAATGATATTAACCTTTCTCATTCATTATCCAGTATCTCTAAATGGATGGGAAGTCAAAAGCAAATCGATAATTAAAATATCTTTGAAACCTCTGACCATTATAAGCAATACATACTCATCAAGCTACGTCGAAATTTGTATACTCTGTAGGGAGATTTTTAAAAATATCAGCTAACCTAAGTTGATTGCTTAATATTATCATTCGGCAAGATAAAATGGTATTTATAAAATATTTTTAACATTTAAAGTATTATTAAGTATTATTTATTAGAAAACTGTAACGGGATTTGAACTGGATTGCTCTTGGGAACCGTCCAAGCGCTCTGACCACTAAGTCATACGTTCTTATCAAGCTACGTCGAATTTTTTATATGCCTGTTACAACTTATTTAATCAAACAGTCAATTTAAGAAAACAGTGTTTCTAATTTGTTATTGTAAGGTTGTTGTAGCATTAGCTTGACACCGACTTCAAATACTTATTATAACTCGATCAAAATACTTATTATTTTATATAAAATAAATTTATATTTTAACTTTAGTTTACTGTCTAAAGTCGGTTTTTTTTATTATTTTATTTTACAATTTTAATTTATGATGATAATTAAAGCAATGAGTGTTTGTCTTAATTAGGTATTATGTTTGTACGGAATGAACATTGTGGCTTATTGCACAATAATAAGTTGGTGCAACAAAAGGTAACTGTTGTAAATCGTTAAGGAATTCCCTCGACTGTTATATGGTCACCATCATAGAGCCCGTAACGCCACTTATAACTCATAGCAGTGCATGTTTTCATCAATATAAATAAATTAAGCCCAAAACTCAAGGTAGCTAGTGTAAACAGTTGACAAGTTTCCTTAAGTGTCCTTCCTCTTCATTGTGAGACTTCTAATGACACATCTACTCACCCATCTAAGTGCAAAGTTCCCGTTCTAAAAATCTCAAGCTAAGCATCATCAGGTTCGAGTATGACAATTAGTTGCCCATAATGAAGGAACGACGATAGGTGACTTAATTATTATCATATTTGCCTAAGTATCGTTAATTGGCTCCTAAGAATTGAAGAGTTCCGTTAATTCATCATGGATCCTTTAATCAGAGCCCAACCAAGCCCTCATCAATGTATCCTTAAATTATATCCTTCCAATAAAAAACTAATCATCTAAATCGGCTCTCGTGATATTGAGTTGTTTGTCCAATAGTTACGCAAATACTTAATGCTAATTTAAGATTTATATGATTTTCTCATGGATGGCATCACCACAGTTGACCAATTTTATTCAAATCCCATATTTTGTTAAAATGAAACCAAACGAGAAGCATCAGCTTATAAATAAAATAAAAAATCATTAAAATCGTCTCACCCAATAATTTACGTAAAATAATTAAATGACGCTTAAGCGTTACAACTTTAAAATTATTAAATCAAATAGTCCGATTAATCGGACTATTTGATTTAATTAACTTAAAAATAAGGCCAGTCGTGGCGCAACGGCACGAAGTGTGACTGTAAAACCGACTGGTTGTGGGTTCGATCCCCACTCGAG
>DWAN01003472.1:0-13392 GCA_018230445.1 Heliconius hewitsoni
TAAGCTGTGGGTACCTTAATAATTTATAAATAAATATCGAAACCATATATAACAGTAAGTTAAAAAAGTCATTAAAAAATCAGCTTCAGACAGTATCCTGCACATAGCCGAGGTAGGCTGAGGAAACCTTGTGTTAAGACACTCCGTGTCCTACTTTCCACCGAATTCCAGAGGTATTGCGTGGAAACACCAAAGCGGAGAAATTACGAGTAGGAGTGAAACTCACAACCAGTCGTGTTACAGTCAAACACTTGTGCCCATTATCTAGAGATATTTTCTAGGGGGGGCTGGTATGTAGCTTTGAACAGATATGTTCCTATTAAATGTTGTTTTTTAATTTTTCGGGGCAAATTTTGTGGTAAGAAAGATTTCTGAGGTGGGCACGGCCCAGTCGGCTCTTCTCTCTTCCTACGCCCTTGCTTGTGCCAGGACTCTAAGTTTCTATGTAAGTATTCTACTAATAACATAATGTTTATTGATAAAGGGTTTGAACCTGAGCTTTCTCTTTGATGATGATTGCTATAAGTTGCGTCTTTTTACTTTCCGCATTAAACAAATTTATAATAATAAAAAAAATACTAACCGTTTCGTTTGAAAGGTCAAATGATTTTTCTCCATATTTGCCTGTATTATTTCCAGCAATTCTCGACGTTGTAAGCTGCCGGATCGTTTCTTCACATGCTTTCTTTCTCTATGTTCTCTCCGTGCATGGCGCTGTCTCTGTCGCAGGACTGGCGCAGGCCTTAGTGGGGGTTGTCTTTCCGAACAAGATGATTTCGAAGACACGTCATCATCGTTTGACAATCTGTCATGGTGTTCGTCCTCACTGTTATCTACGCAATTGTTATCGGCCGGTATCGTGGCTCCACTTGGCTGTTCTTGTTCTCTTCTGCGACGTCTCCGCCTCTCTCTATGATTAAGCGTTGGCCCGTCTTCCGGAACAACCGTTAAACGCACTTGGATAGTTTTAGATCCATAATGCGGAACTGTGACCGACTTTCCTATCGACTCATATATAGTCGATACTATGCCCGCTATGTCCTGTCAACAACAATATACAATTGAATAACTGCTACATAATTGAAAAATTGTTTTCTATAAATAACTATCTTTGTAAACACTTACATCTTTCGTCATTCGACCATGACCGTCGAGGTCATAGAGGGTAAAAGAAAACTGCAACGGTTGTTGCTTAGACGATTCCGGATGTTTTAATTCAACATCACACGTTAATTCCTGTAATATAAAACAAATAGTTAATTTAAAAGCTAAAAGTAAGCAACATAGTATAATAGAAACGTGATTTTGTGGTATGGTATTCTGTTAACGAAGATAGATAGTAACTAGCGGCGCCGACCAACGGCGCGTGTTCGACGCTAAGGACAGGCCTTCTTATCTTAAACTTTAAAAGGAAACTAGTCGCGCCTTTACGATCAGTGAGATATTATAAAACAAAGCGAGCCGCCTGCCCGGAGACTGATATGACACAAATAGATGAATCATCTCATTATTCAATAAATTGCTTGCTACGATAGCGTAGTTAACTTATGAATGATAAACACTACATACCTACATTCATTTATTATATTTACCCACGCCACGTTGTTATTACATATCAAATGTACAAATAAACGAAACAAAATTATTACTAAAGTTACGTGTATTGATTGATAACAACAATGAAAAATACAACTTAAACATTTTTTTTTTAAATATCTACAAAAAGCTTTTTCCCGTGTTTTCGAGACATTGGCGTTATTTAGATTTCGAGGCGTGTTGAGCGGCGAATCTCAACACCAAGCTTTGTCTTATAAAAATAATTCATTTTCCCGAGTAGGAATCTAACCCACAACCGCGTTTATAGTAGACGCTGTATTAGGTCACATCGGCTCCAACATTTTTGAGTTTTTCAGAAAAAAAGTACTAACCTCAAATCTCATTCTAGGCTGTTTGTCCTCAACTTTTTCTGTAGGCTTTTCAGAGGAAGTTATCTTTTTATAGACGTGTTCAGAATTCCTAGTTGGAATTGGTGGTGGCGTTGGTTGTAACAAAGCCCTTGCTTCACTGGGCAAGAGGTCGGGCGGTGCTGAGCATTGCGATGCGGCACGACCAACCAGTTCCTCAGTGTCAGTCCTTTCACTCTCAGTGCCAACTGTAAAAGTTACTATAAATTAATATATATTTATATTAAATTTAATTTACTTGAATAAAATGCTGTATAGGTTTTTAGTATTTGTTTCTTTTTTTAACTTATGCCTCTATAATAAATAAACAGAACTGTCCAGGAATTATAAGATTCCAAGCCTTCAGACAAATATAAATAAACAAAAATATCTCATAATTCTATGTTTTGTTTACGAATACATCGCTATTTGGTATCATAATACAAGTCGTTTTGGAATAATTACTTCTTGATCTTAATTTATAGAAGAATTAAAATAAGCTTCTAAATTGCAGATTTGCAACAGACATTTGACTAATATTATTATTAATTTTTAAGAAATATACAGAAATCCACCTTTATTTTCTTTTTAAATTTGTGTATGTTATCAAAAACGTGTTTATTAAAAGTTTTCTGATTAATGTATTATCCTGTTGTGATAATATTGTTTAATGCTGTCATATTTAATATTTTTTAAATAATTAGTACGATGTGGATTCTAATTAAAATTGATAAGTTAAGATAAAATTAGTTCTAATTGTTTATTTTATAGGTCTGCTATTTCTTTCTTTAGTTCTAGGCTCGTGCCTCCTCGGCTCGTAAGTATATAATACTCAATTATTTATTTTGTCATTTGAAATACTTTCTTAATATAGTAAGTAACATTATCATTTTAAAGACAATTTCTATTGTCTATACATTGTTCAAAGTTCAAATGTCAGTCAATTATATGAAACCATTATTTTGTAGCAATATTGTTGCATGCTATTCTTTATATTGACAAATATAAAGAATAGCTTAGTCATGTATAAATGTAAGAGCAGCTTGCCAAAATACCATATTGAAAACTGCATTTAAATCGATTCTGCGACAATTTTATCATTTTGGTTCTATTATATTAATAAATGTCCTTATTAATATTATAAATCAGCTTCACGCTCTATCCCGCACAAAGCAGGGTAGGCAGAGGGAACCTAGTGTTAAAACATTCCGTTCTCCACTTTCTGCCGAATTATGGAGGCATTGCGTGTTGAGTGGCAGAACTCAACTATTAATATTATAGATTTTCACATATTTCTTTCATCTACACACAACGATGAGTTACAGTTTTATTATACGTATAGATAATAATTATAATCAGCAATAAACTAAATATAGCAATACTTTAACCAATAACTCTTGTAACTTTTTTTTCTATTTTGTTTTAGAAATACCTTATCGAGACCCCTTGTTGATAAAAGATATTAAAACGTGTAAAATGAATAGTGTTACAATAGCGGGGTATACGATCGGCGAAATTCAAAAGATTTTAGTATAAAGCGAGCGGGACGAGCCGGCTGAAGTAGAGACGGCGGCTCGCAGGGCGGGCGTAGTTATTTCTCGGAAGGCCCGAGAGATCGGTATGGCCTAATGCTTTAAAGCTCTGCCTTCGCCAGTCCACATCTGCCGGTAATTTTATTTTTCTTCAAAAGTTGTTCTGAGAATTTATCTCATAGATTCCTTACAGAAGTGCAGAGTTATTTCACCTTGTTTGACTATTTGTACATTGCAATTTATGTATATAAAAAAATGTATTTATCAATTGCTTTGTAAATTATACAAATTTATAATAAGCATTTTATTTAAATAATAAATTAAAATGTATAGTGATATTGTTAAATATAGAAGAAAATTGTAATAAACACAAAATCGTAAAAGCTTTAGAAGTGACATTTATTGGCACATATATCTAACTTAATAGAAAACCGGAAGGTCGTTCGTGAATTTTGATCTATTTTACCGATTAGTTAATTAAGCTTAATGTTTTTTTATCAGCTTCAGGCTGTATCCCGCTCACAGCAGGATAGGCAGAGGGAACCTACTGTTAAGACACTCCGTTCCCCATTTTTCATCCATCCATTTTAGACTAATGTTATTAATTTTGAATACTTTTTGCACAACGTGTACGTGTATTCCGAAGTTACATACATAGTCCATCGATGCGTATAATATAGTCGAAGATAAATGACAATTAGAAATGAGCACATAGTATGTGAGTAGGATACGCGTCCACCATATTATTGCCTTCATTACTGCCTAACACGTTATTGCTTGATGATCGACAAACATCGATCTATCAATACTAATATTTAAAAATAAGACTTGCATTGTTGATATATTGAACAACTATTTCACTAAATATAAATTATGTATTAGTTTACAAATAAAGCTATATAACTCTTTTAACTATTATCTTATATATTTTAAATATTTTTTTAAGAATTTAACATAACAAAACCACAGGCGGTTCAAAAATAGTTGAACTCAAGTTCAAAATCACTGTTCCACCAACATAAAACAATGCGAGTTGCACAAGACAAGGGTACGTTAAATTATGCGACAGAGAGTCAACATCTCCAAAAAAAGTCCTTTGTGCCCGCCGCTTACTATAAATTGTAGCGGGCTATACACCGTTCACTCGAAAGAAGAGCTTAAAGCCCGAGGCGGGTATTCTTTGATGTCAAATAAAAGGTATCATTGTCTCCGGTTCGGCGAGTGCTTTCAACTTTTCCCTTTGAAGTTAATCAAATGAGCGCGGGCTCGGTTTGCATTTAAAATTATATTAACAAACTTGCTTCTACGATTGACGTACGCTACGGTCGGGAACAAAAATGTTGGTATCGTCGTCTAATTGAAGTGTTCGTTCGATTTACGTATATTTCGTAACAAAATAGAACAAGATCAAAGGGATCCCGGTATACTTTGAAGTAGTTTTGAACTACATGTAATTTAAATATAGGCTAATTACAAGCATTAAACGAGACAAGCTTACGAATTTTATATTGTTTACGCATGTTTTCGTGTAGTAGATTTTTTATAGGCTATTTTAATTTTGATGTCCACAATGAAATTAATATTTTTCTTTAATGTTGCAACTATTACTACAAACATCAGTGTGAAGCTGATTTTTACAACTATTATCTGTTAATCTCCACATAAAAAAGTACTTTCGCTTCACTATCTTGCTTATATCTTCAGTGGTCTTATTTTTAATTTAAAATTTGAATAAAATATTTTAAATCTTTATTGGCCTAATAATTAAAACACGTATTAATTAAAACTTCTAAACTAAAAGTATATTATTAATTAATTAATATTATTTAATGTAATTTTATTTTGAATTTTTTTTTATTCAAACGTTAATGTAATATTAATTGACGAATTTATAAGTCATAAACAACTATTGTAGGTTATTTTCATATAAGGATTTTGCTGCCCTTGAATTCTCCTTTCGTCTTCGTTTTATTAAACAAGGAACGTATATAAATTATATTCTTACGTTCATTGGCAAAAAATGTACGTATAGTTTAAATTTATACGTAGGTATTCAAAAATAAAAAAAATAATTCAATATTTTTTATGGAATACGAAACTAAAAAAACGGCGGTATTTGTTTAGCATACCCACCAACGAATCAAAACAAACTAAATGTGAGGTCATACATTGTCTACCATTCTAATTCAGTTATGTACTCAGAAATTTTTGCTTTCTTTATCAGTCTACAGAATCCATTCGATATTCATGCTCATAATTACAAAAATCTTACATTATAATTCGCCAACTTCAAAGCGCACACCAACAGCGAGTTGGCATTTTATGTCATCAGTTCGTTAAGTAATTCAAAAGCTAGCAATTTAAAGTGTTAGATTAAATCAGTACTTACTGCTGAATTTCTTGTAGCCATTTCTAAACTTGTTGCGCCACCACTTGACGAAGTGGTGCGCCATGGGGGCGTCCGCGGCGGGTGCCGAAGCTCTCAACGTTTCGTAGCACGTCATGCGCTGCGCTCACGCACGCATCACGTACACTTCAAAAGCGCCGCTAGCTTCTTGTTTCGTAAACAACAGCAAAACACTATCACCGTGATCATCCACAACACTAAACAAATATGTTTTCTTTTGCAACGTATAGTCGTACGAGCCCCGTGACCCAGTTGTCCGCGTGAGTATCGGACGGAGCGAGTGAGCGTACGACCGTCCCCTCTTCGTACCGTTGAGTGACTGACTGATGGATGAAGGGAGAAGGGGCAAGTGCGGGTAGAGCGGTGGGCGCGGTGCGGTAGCATTTTTTTAGGGTTGTCCATTATTGTAAAACAAAAATACATTGATAATATTTTGTTCTATGTGAGTTTTAAAAATAATGATATAAACTTATAGTGAAGCTGTAGTGTTTTTTAAGTCTGCACATTTCCGACACAATCGTCCACTATCTTATATGTAATAAGAACAAAGTTTTTTTTTAATTACGCAAAATTAATAAACACCAGTAAGAAAATGTATGTACTCATCTCAATCCAGCAATATCTAAATTCCAAAACATAAATAGACACATGTATTTTCTTTATCCCGCACACAGAAGAGTAAGCAAAGGGAACCTAGAAAATAGACATTACGTTTTAAGTGGCGGAAATCAACGCTGCGCTTTTGCCTCGACCTATTTCATTTTCTCGGATGGGAATCGAATCCACAACCTGTTGCGTTAACATTCACATTTTGTACCCCTGGTCCGACTGGGCTAAATATGTAAATTTATCAAAATATATGTGGAGCATAATTTATTTTATTATAGGTGTGTAATGTTCATCCATAATTTAAAATATGGAAACTCTACAATTAAAATGTTTACGCCAAAATATAAGTAGGTCTATATATATCTATACTGAAGAATTATTGTGAATTCCTGATTGCCGTTGTCTATGTCTCTACTACTATGTTTTTTATACTTCAGTTTGAATTATGCATAATGCATATGAAGTTTATTCAACGACTTCAGAACAGTAGTATCTGTTTTTATTTTTCTCACAAAAAAAATTGCAAAATATCATTGTTTATGAATTAACATAAACTAGATTCCATAAATTGACTGGTTTGTTTAAAAAATACATTGTTTCTAATAATTATATAAGTTAGTGATAGTAATAATAATATGATTCCGTTTAAATTTGTTTTATAATACTACTTATTATGTATGTATGTATGTAACTTATATTAACATTATATTGTGTAGTATTTACTGTGCATATATATAATTTAAAAACTGCGTATCTCTGAATCAGGGTAGGCAGAGGGAATTTAGTGTTAAGACACATCGTTACCTACTTTTCGCCGAGTTCTGGAGGCGTTTTGAGTGGCGGAACTCTAATAAATTTTATAATTGATATAAAATATTGATATCAACTTTAGTATACATTATTTTCTTTGCTAATAATCACATTATCACAAACTGGAAATAAGAAAAAATACAAATAGTGCCAAAATTAGTTCTAGTATATCACGATTTCTATATTTCACTCCTTAACAAAATTATGCAAGTATCAATAAGGTTCTATTAAGAATATTGTTTATTTCTAAGTATATCAAATTTTCTCTAACTTTAATACTATTTAGTATACATATTTAAACAGGTGTATCCGATACTATTCACTGCAAAAATAATGTTTAATGTTAAACGATTAAGTAGACGGTTAAGAAGCATTTTAATTAATAAATACAATTAATTTATACGTAATATCGAAAAGGGCATTCGATCAACATGATAATTGTAAAAAAATATTTTCTAGGCCATCATAGAAAGTAGTAAAATTGTTTACTGTTTAGGGCGAAGATAGGTAGGTGCACGCGCATACTACGGGTCCGCTATGTTGGCAGCCTCCGAGCGGTCGACGACCTTAAATCACCGATTACAAAAAAAGATAATTGTACGTAGATAGATACCTAGTTACTCAACTGAAGCTTAGAGACTTAGCTTTCCGCGTTAAAATAACGATAAGAATTAACATTCCACAATAAGGCTTTACCCAGTTTAATCCTTACTGTTACATGTATGTATATTATAAAATAATTTAATACAATTTATAAATAATTTAAATACAATCTACAAATATTTTATATACATTAGAGGCAAACATAAAACAAACTACCGCACACATTCAGGTAGCCATTGGTAGCCGTTTGAGAGAAAAACACATTTACTAAATAAACGTAACAAGTATTTTACTAGTATTTACAACAAACAAGCGAATCTAAGCTGATACAGAAATATATATGTAATCAATTAGAAATATGTGCACGCACCTATCACTTATTTAGTGTTAAGATGGACTTTCTTGTAAAGATTTATTTTTAATGATTACCAAGAAGTAAAAGTTAATGATGAATGCAGACCATGTTTTCTTATAAGTATAGTAATGGTTTATAGTATTTTGTTATCTTATAATAGTTGATTACTTGATTACTTGATTTTCGTATTCTTCTCATAACCAGCACTATATACCTACCTATACCTATTATACAGCCTACATGCAGACAGAATATAGGTAAAAAGAAAAACCTTAAACCGTCAGCATTAAATGTTTTATTTATTTTAAATAAAGTAAAATTAAACGTGTTCTCTTTTCAACTAGACCTGCGAGATAGAAATATATTAGTACATATAAAAAATGCCTAGCGAGGAAATTGACCCCACAAGGTACATCTTAACTTCGTCGTGATGTCGCAATTACGAGCTATCTTACTATCCTGCATAACACATTGCCCAACCTTCTTTATTTTCAAAGGTCAACTAAAAATTAAATACCATATCTAAAATAAACAAAACATATGAATACACCTCTTTGCCTATATAGGTAGATTATCTTAACAAGGATGCATAGTAAGTTCAAAGTTGAAAGTACACTTGGAAAACAACGTTATTATTATTTGCATATGTTACAAATAGTTACGTTACAACAATACATAACTGTTATTCTATTATATACACCAATATTTAATTTTCTTAACACAAGTAAGGTTTACATAGTGTGATATTTTATGAACGTTTGAATGTAGGTAAAAATAGAGCTATGGATCCAGAGTTCAGGTTGGACACAGCCGCACGCCGCGTCGGCGGGTTACATTAAGATGGGCTTCGAATTAGAATTTTACGATCTCTTCGTGTTAGGTTTATTGTCTACGATTTATCTGCGACCGCTTGTATTCCAAAATTGTTTTTAGTATGCTTAATAATAGTATCAAAATCTTGCCCTACTGTCATTTGGTCTTGTCGTAATGAATGTAATTATATAATACTAACTGGACAACAATTAAAATAAAACAATATAATAAATAATACTGTCCTAGTCTTTAAGTAAATGTTAAAGATAAACGTATAGTCAATGCGTGTTGGAAACAAATTTAACTTGGGTGGCATTTGGAGTTAGAGCAATACCGTAGCCGCGAACGATGTAGATGTATTATAGACGTAGATAATCGATAAACGTCGGAGTACCCTCAATTCTCTATTAAAAGTATAAACGTGACGTCTAGCAATCGGAGTTGCTGTTATCATTGCCGTTTCATCGTTTCATGTGGACCTTCCCTGAAGGAGTGCCACACTTCGATTGGCATTGGTACCACGTGAGTTATTTCTAACTAAACTTGTATAAATGTTTCATTTTCAAAGATATTGTTACATTACTTTATTTAAACAGTTTTCTGCACTATTATCAAAAAAGTATTAAAAAATCAAATGATCTTATACAAAAGAAACAATAATAACAAAAGATTTTTTTTATTATTAAACAAAATCGTTTTTATTAAGTGAATTAAAGAAATTTTGATTTAAATATGTCCGCGAGTGGGCATTGCCCACGCAGACGAAGTGGAGCGACCGCAGCTGGCGGCTCGCCAGTTAACTGAATAGCAGAAATAAAACGCCACTATCAACATTCCAGGTCATTTCATACTATTACCTTTTTGTTTTGAACACTATATTAAAAATTAAGCTTACCTTAAAACTACTTTATTTATTGTGTTCAAGTAACCACTACGATAGAGGTGTTATAGACGAGTTTTAAGCTGTTTCCGTACATAGCATTTATTAAGATACTTCCTTTCCTGACTTTCCGCCGAAGTCTCGAGGAATGGCATGTTGCGTGGCCGAACTTAACGCCGCGGTTTGCCCCGTGCTAGAGCGAGGAAATGGAAATATTAAATATTACATTTCCTCGAGAAGGAATCAAACCCACAATAGCTTGTGTCCCTGAGCCACCACTAGACATTAAATAAGTAAATAGAAAACTTTCATAATGTAACTTAAACTAGTAAACTAAATCGCTACGTTTTTCTTCATTATTGTTTCTATTCTTATTTGTATGGAAAAAGAAAAACGCATTCTCTTTTTTTTAACTTTATAATAAAATATAGATCGAAATCGCCGAAGAAGCTTAATAACTTAGTTAAAGTATTTTATTAGTTTTTGGGAGCTAGAAAATGCAAATAAAATGTTTCAAAGGTATTCGCTGTTTTTTAAATATAGACAAATCCACGTTGATGGCTTTAGAAGTAGATATTGAGATACAAGAAATATTTGAAAAGCTATAAAAGCGTAGTGTCTTGGTAATTATCGTTTAATCTATGGCAAGCGCGGTATCGTCGGAACTTCAAAGAAGTAATAACATACGATTACTGTTCCTCCTTTTCCCCTCTCACCTGGCGGCGTGAACGCCTTTTTACATTAAAACCAGTTCTCTCCAATGTCGGACGATCTCAAAAAGTGATTCCGCCGTAATAGCCTCGAGGTGTGATTATTACTATTATATAACGAAATACAGATTTAATTAAAGCGCTATGTTGAAATTTACTGTGCATATAAGTTTTTATATATATTTATTTCTACGTATTTCACTTTAATACAAGGGTTCAAAAACTTTATAATTATATTTTCGTTATATTTAAATTAAAAAAATCTATTATTGCTTTATTATTTATGTATAGGCTACATTTTTTAAGCATCTGTGGCCAATGTTTTTTTCCCTATTTAATCACATACATATTATACGTGATTTTTCCTTAATAGAGTACCTATAAGTACATATCGGATTGTATATCTACGTAACTATTATAGGCATACATACAGAATTTGGAGTCAATCATAATAAAGCTAATAAACAATTTAAGATAAGAGTTCACTCATTGACTTAAAAATCTTATAATATAGCGTAATTACGAGTAATAAATATATAAATATTAAAGTACATATTAAAAATATTGAGGTATTTACATATGCCTATACCATTTCATAATTTATCTCAAAATATTTCGTCCCTAGCCTTTGGTGCATTGTTCTCTGTGACTACCTCGCTAGAGGTAAAGCGTAAATTTAAAAAAAATCCCCAGTATTTTTTATATGTAGGTATTAAGAAATTAGAAGATGATTTGGCTGCTAACATTAAGCCATTTTGAAAGTTCTATACAATATGTTTCCATTATGATTCAATTTGGACGTGCCTGACTAAGGTTAATATCCGGTCACGGGAATTTCTACTAACATAAAACGCGCACGTAGATTACCAGAAAGCTATCTCTTTTACAGGGGTGAAAATAATAATAGGTAATACGGCCTTGTTAAGTTCCAGTTAAATTAAAAACTTTATTATTTTTTTACCTTCTAGTAATATAATAACTAAAAGTAAATATATCTAAGATTTACAAAAAAATGTAAGCATTTATATTTTGTACAGAGAAAAGTCTCACAGGGGTGCAAATTGCCGGTAGATCAAAGGGGCTACGAAGTATGATATCGAAAGTTCTATGCTACCGCGGCACTTTTGTCGGCACTCCGCATACACTATATCACCGGCTACTACTATCGTTGCCGATACAAACAATATCAAAGAAGCCGCCTGTCTAGACCAAGACCAGTTCCAAGTCACGCGCCATTTTTATGAACAGTGATAGGTACATCTCTACTTTAAGATCGGTGCTCGTCAAAAAATTTGAAAAACTAAAACAATTTTCTAGAGGTCATTTGATTGAAATTTTGACATGCTTTTTACATACAAACAAGATGATTTTGCTAACTCTGCCTTCGATTTACGTTACGTTTGAAATGAATCATATGAATTTTAGATGGGCTGAAATGGGCACAAAATGTTTTGTTTTTAATCTATAAGTTAAAAACAAAACATTTTGTGGTCACTTTTTTTTGCTATGGGAATGTAAATTCCACAAGTAGTCCTATGATTTAGCTTTGTCATCTTTAAAGAAAATTTTCGATCAAGATGACTATAGATCATGTCGATCAGCTCAGCTTCTTGAGTTTCTTACTTATCTATCATAGGAGCACTCAGGATCTTATTCTAAATGTAATCATTAGGCTTTTGTGAGGATTTTTTAGAAGAACGAACCTCCTTGTACAAAATTTATGAATCTTATGTGATTTGCTTGATTGAATAAAGAAATAGGATATGGCGCGCAGTTGTACTTGAGTGTATAATTCACTAGATTAATTCTTATCGTATCGCATACAAAATAAAAGTAAGAAAAAACAAAACTGTTAAAATTTATCCAAAAATAGGGGTTTAGATCCTTGGCCTGTACCGTCGGTGATACTTATCGTGGACTCTTTGATCTTACCGCTATTAGATGGAGCCGCCTACGCCACATTGTCTCAGCTACAGCTCCATGAACAAAGGTTTTATTTTGCTTTATTACTGTAAATTAAATTATAAGTTTTTATTTACTCTCATTTTATTAATGTTCTAATATTTATCGTAGATGACTTAATGCAAAAAGATGAATAATCTTTTCGTATTAAATAACATGTTTATATAAAATAGACACGTTGACAACAGTATATACGATTCACTTATAACTTAGTTTAATTTTGTTTACAGGGGCGTAGTTACTAAACTAAACTAACTAAAGATAGCCCTAAGGCACAAGCACAACGTGTTTCGGAGCGGCCACTCGGCCAGCCCGCTGCCGGCCAAGCGACTCGGACGTCAGATAGCATCGCAGCCGACTGGCGTGCAACGCGCCATCAAATTAATTACCTCTATATATTATCCCTTTGTCGGCTACCGCGGCCGAGACCTGCTAACATCGCTTACTGCAATTTTTGACTTTCGACTTTGCGCATTAACAGAGGCGACCACAGATGTATCGAAAACTTGTTTCTCTTTATGTCTTCTTTATATATCAAACATATCAATTTAAACATACTGTGTAGTAATTAAATTTGCCGAAAAAGGATTGTTATTAACAAAGGTTTTATGTTGTTTAAGTTTCAGACTGGAACTTTTATGCTATAATTTGTAAATGAAAAAAGGAAATTGTTTTGTAATTTTATCTTTACTTTTATATTTAAAAAAAAAATCAAATTTGCTTCACGCTGTATCCCGCACACAGCAGGGTAGGCAGAGGGAACCTAGT
>DWAN01003473.1:0-13390 GCA_018230445.1 Heliconius hewitsoni
GTAAATATTTCATCTCCTCGAGTGGGGATCGAACCCACAACCAGTCAGTCAGTTTTACAGTTACACTTCGCGCCACTTCACCACGACTGGCCTCTAAAAGGAAATCGTTTTGATATTTTTAAAAGAGTCAACGCCGACAATCTCACAATACATACAGCGACTAAAGTAGTACAGCATTAAGAATAACACGCACTTTGTTCAATCATGAATTTCATACGCACTATTTAATTTAATGACCTGTATATATAACCATAAATTTAATGTACAACATTGTTTCTAAACAACTATTTGACTGTATAATTGACAAGTGAGTGCAACAATTGTAATAAGTACCTTCATAATTTATATTTATTGTTATCTCTTTTTTGGAGGCTAGTCCTGGCGCAGGGGCACAAATTGGGTGACTGTAAACGCGACTGGTTGTGGATTCGATCTCCATTCGAAGTAATGAAATGTTTATTTAAATTTGTATTTCGTTTTTTCACTCTGGTGTCAAGGCAAAACGCGGCGTTGAGTTCCGCCAATTGCGCATTGAATTCGATGGCAAATAAGGGACGGAGTGTTTTGAAACAAGGTTTCCTTTGCCTTTCCTACAGTGTGCGCGATACAGCGTATAATCTGATTAAGATTATTATTATTAATTAAGATTATTATTATAAAAAACAGCTTTGCGCTGTATCCCGCACACAGACACACAATTATTATTTACTAGCGGCTCGCCAGCGGCTTCGCCCGCTTAAAGTACATGATAATTGATTTAATAAGCAGAATTGATTGACAACTAAAATGACTTCTAATATATTTTTTTATTACTTTAATCTATAATATTCTAATATGAATTTTTTACGACATTATCGTAATTGCTATAAGAATTTTTGATTGTTTCGAACTAAAAAATACAACCAATGTTGATATTATTGATATACGTATATATTTTTGTAACATTATGTTCTTTTTATCTATGTTATATATTTAAAAACTCTGTTAAGTGTGCTAATGTCAATTAATAATTTAATTTACTGTTTCAGAAACAGCCTTAAATGTCAAATGATTGATTTGGGTAATGATTCATAATATTCTTTGTAAAATAACTGTAATAATTGTATATTAACTCCTGTACAGTTTTTAAATTAGTTACATATATTATATGAACGAACGAACCAAAAAATCTTTGTATTTACTTAATATTTCTTTCAAGATCAAATCGTTTTTTATCTCTGTGTTGACTTAATTACGACTTAAACTTAACTGTTATGATTTGTGAAGGTAATCTGCACTAACAATTCAATTTTGTTTACTTTATTGTATAACAATATTGTATAATAGTGCTACAAAAATATATATTTTTATCAACAGTCATATAACCAAGACGTTCGAATGTCATTCTTTAGCAAAGAATCTTACCAGTGCGATTGCTATATAACATTCGCAGGCAAACTAATGCCTTGAGTTCATTCAAATGACGATAACTCTTTTATTAATTAACTGATTTTGATAAAACAAATTTTAATTGTTAAGTTGAGTTAAAACAAAGCAATGGGTGAAACTTTTAAGTAAATCCGTTCAGTACTTTCAGAGAAAAATGTGGACAAAAAAATATCGACAGACAGAGAAGAATTTTAAAAAAATTATTTTTGTTTTCTATTATTCTTTTTAAGTGTCCCTCTATCCATTTCAGACAAAATATTTTTACTGTCTTATTATATATAGAGGTATATTTGTACATGTATTCTATAACTAAGATAGTACACAAAATTTATCTTTTTTTAGCCGGTCAGTTTCCTTCGTGTGTTTTCCATTCAACGTGACATTAGCGAAGTGAATTGTGCTCAACTGGCACGCTTGAGACGTCACAATAGAAGAACTGAACTTATAATTTATAATTCTCATATTAACAGGCTAAACAGGGTTAAGACAAAAAACACATCTTTCAAGAAAACTGAAAAACTGATTACAAATTCCATGTAAATTGCATAAATTTAGCATAACTATTTATTAATTTGAGGCCAGTCAGTGTGATTGTAAAATCTACTGGTTGTTAGTTCGAGAAAATAATTTACGTTTATATTTTAATTTCTTCGCCCTTGTGTCGAGACAAAGCACGACGATGGGTTCCGCCTATCAATACATAATGCTTCCAGAACTATGCGGAAATTGGGGAATGGAGAGTCGTAACATACGGTTCCCCCTGCCTACCCTGCTATGTATGGGATACAGTGTGAAGTTATTTTTTTTAAATTTATTAATTTTCTATCCAGCTAAAATAAACATATTGTAGCAATTACGTATTTCAGATTTTTTTTCAGGTAGAAAATTTGATGAATTTTTGTAGTTGTTCCTTTTATTACCGAATATATTTTTATACAATTATTAACCACCCTGCCAGCTATATTGGTTTAACTTAAAATCATTTGGGTATTATTAACATCAACTAAAATTAAACTGATTCAAATTTCAACAATATAGGTATAATTAGAAATAACTCTTTGCTTGCAACGTGCACGTTTCGCTTGCTGGTTGCAACTCTGGTTGTGCCTTTTGTATAAAAGGAGGCGATAAACTTGTTCTAAAACAGTGTCGCTCAACGTCGAAAGGTCAAATTATTTTTTAACTTAGTCAATGGGTGCTGGAATAGGGGATTCTATGGTATGCCCAAAATTGTGATTTTTTAACACACAACTCCCTTTATTTTGATATTAACTGTAAAATTGAAATGGATCGGTTAATCATTTTTTTTTTCCCTACACCAACTCATTTTCTCCCTATACCTTTTATTTCCTAAAACACTTATTGTTTTACATTGGCTTATCGAGGAAAATTGAATGTAACTTACCCCACATTGTGTTATTGTTACCTTCCTTACAATTTATTATATTACGTGATAACAATAATATTTTTTTAGTCTTTCGTTTTAATTTAAAGATAACTTATTTTATTATACTTTTAAATATTTTTATTTTCCTAATGTTCTTTTATTTTTAATCAAGTATTTAAAGTAACACTATTCTTTCATAGCAGAGTAGGCAGAGAGCGGGGATCTGTGGGCCGGGTGAGGGGTTGAATCCACAAAATCACGTTTACACTTACGCATGTGTCCGTGTTACATGTCCGTGTTACGCATTACACCATAATGGTTTGACGCATAAAATATTTTCTTAGCATTTTTTTAGAAAAAAATAAGCAATTTTCTTCTTTCTCTTTCTATTATATAAATATATCTTGCGTCGTCGCGGTAGACTTTTTAAAGTATCTATTTTATAATATAACCTTGTTCAGGCGATTTTTTATTTTCAAATTTGATCGTGAATTTACTTTAAAACTACTTTAACACCTGAACATCTTTATATTGTACACTTTAAATGTCAAATTAATGTAGATAATAGGTATTATCGTCTACCACCCGCAGTCTTACCACGCACGACGCGACGATTTACACACAACTAACCATTCTCCTCTATTTTAAAACTGAAATGTCCTCTAAAATATCAATTTTATTGATACGCTTTAAAAACCAAATTTGATTTATACGAAACGTACAATGCATCTAACGTATTTAATTCGATAAAGTAATATTCTTTACTTTTTTGTATTTTTTATTTTGCTTTCCTCGAGATTAGGCAGGCTATCTAGTACAAAAATAATATCTCAAATCGAAATAGTTTCTTATTTATGAGTAGGGCGTATAAAAAATTAAATTTCTCACTTTATAATATAAGTTTATCAAGTTTTTTACTGTAAGCAATAATGGGTTCAACATAAATGACTTAATTTTTTTGATCATTGAAAGTCGAGGATTTTTGAGCGAAGCGAGCAGAGAGCAAAGCCCTAGACCCTAGTTGTTTATAAAAAAATATCTTAATTTAGTACATAGTTTATAAAATACTTTATCAGTTACTTGTAATTTTTTGTCTTAATAATAATATTTTAAATTATTGTAATATTAACAAAATATTGTAAACACTTTTATATATGTATATAGATTTCTATCACAAATTCTTTATAGAACTCTACTTAAAGGCGTATTTGCGTTAGATCTCCAGCATATTTCCCGCTTTTGCTTATTTCCCATGAGATCAGTCAGGTCGTATGGAATATAAGCTGTAGTGATATTTTTGGTAAAAATATATTATAAGTAATATAGAGAGAAAACAAAAATATTAAAACTACTATAGTGGATCTGTAGTAGCCTTAATAACAATAGAGAAACGATGTTTAAATCCCCTGGTTTTTAAGTTTCGTATCATTCATAAGTTTACTGTTGCGAAAACTATATGTACTACAAAATAAACATTTTAAGTTAATCCACAGTATTCGAAGTGCTTTACTTGGCGACCACCCTACGCGTTTCCTTCTTACATTTATTTATAGCGGGAGACAGTACAGCTCTATACACACTGAATGCTCGTTTCGCAAATTGTTATTTTTATTTTATTACTATAAATTTACATTAAAACTTCTTAATGTAAGCGGTTTCATTTTTTTATACAAATCACGAAAAAATATCTTAAAATGGATTAAACTAAACAGAATGTCATTAAAAAAATTGCGAGAATGAATAAAGTGGATGATTTTTTCGCGTCACGTTGTATGTATCCCGCAAACATTGGAGACCTAGTGTTAAGAGACGCTCCGGTTGAGTGGCGGGACTCAAAACCGCGGTTTGCCTCAAGTAAGCAAAATGAAAATATTAAATATTTCACTTACTCGAATGGGAATCGATCTTATTACCTGTCTTGTTTACAGTCACACTTTGTACCACTGGACCACAACTGGCTTCAACACTTCATGACGATGAGTATATTGTTCCTGCATAATTCAACTTAAGCTTATTCTCTGAGACATTTTTCTCACAAGTTCTTAATATTTACTTTACAAATGAATAAACAATAAACAACTTTACAATTTCGTTTCATATTATCGTTTCAGAATTGGGCACACGCTCCCGAGAGCTACAAATATATAATTAAAATGAATACCTATTCCATTACGTATCCCGTTTCCTTCAAGCATGTGGTGGTAAGTAACGCATTGTGGGACGAGGCCCGCCTAATAAGATTAAAAATGTCTAGAGCCACAATAAAATTAAGTAAGCACAAAGCGGAATGAGGTAGTGAATGTATAATGACTATCTGCCAGATGTTCGCGTTCGTGGAACACATTGTACGCGTTCTCGCGTATATAATATTAGGGAGGGTTAATTATTAAATGAAGGTTCACAAGGAAACGTTAAAATTACAATTTTTATATGAATACCGGGGTTCGGAGATGATTTTCTTTTGAGTAATATTTTATGAGATCTTTTTTCTTAAATCATAATTAATTTGATACGCCAAGTACTCGTATATCAAAGTTGAAATAATAATATAATACTTTAAGTAAGTATTTACTACGTTTAATTGTATATTAAAGATATATTAGGCCAGTCGTGGCGCAAGGGCTCAAGTGTGTGGCTGTAAACGCGACAGGTTGTGGATTCTGATCCCTTTAGAGGAAATGGAATATTCAATATTTTCATTTCTTCGCTCGGTCGTCGGAGCAAAGCGTGGCGTTGAGTTCAGGCACTCAACACGCAAAGCTTCGGTATAAAATTGAGAACGGAGTGACTTAACACTAGGCTCCTTCTACCTACCGTGTTACATGCGAGATAGAGAAAATATATACAATAGATTTTTATAGAATTTTATATTTTAATCTCTTGGTTTATAGCTCCAAATTTATCTGTTTTAGTGAATTAATGAAGTTAAATCCCAGGTATAACAATTATTGCAACAGTGAGTGAGGTTTTTATTGTAAAGCTGAAATTGTCGATTGTGTCCAATTTTAATTACGCTTTCATGTGCGATCGCTTCGTTCGCATTATTCAAATTAACGACGGAGTAGCCACTCGATAATGCAAAAGGTGGTAAAACAATAATGCCTTGCTACCGTGACTACATATACAGGTGATTTATATGGTAAAAGTTATATAAAAATTAAACTATTTTGATATATCCCACAGCGTTTACTTGTAAAAGCTGGCTTATACAGCTTGGGATTTCTATGGGATCTACTATCGTGTAAATCTCACTCCAACGCAAATTGAAAGCTTATTATAAACTTAATATAATAATATTCATCATCATCATCATCAACCAGAACTGTATTGAGTGAATAAAACTGAGAAACATATAATTTTTTAAATAGCGATTTAAATAGCGACATAGGTGAATAATCTTAAAAACTTCAAGGAATTTTTGCGTTTTCTTTATTAGTTTATTTTTACGTAAATAAATGACGTAGAATAAAGAGAAAAAAAATACTATATATGCTACACATAAAAAATTAAGCGTAGTAAGATTTAAAACTGCGCTTCTTATAAGCCGTCCAGGCTCGTTCAAATCTCGCGAAGTAAATTTATTTATATATTTTCTAAAAAATATTATTTTTCAGAAGTGCGAATTAACTTTTTTTTAATTATTTTTTTTATTAAATAAAAGGAAAGAAAGTTCTATCGAAATGCAAGCAAACACAATGTCATTAAACCAATATAATCTAAATTCCATATTATAAAATATTTCTAAATGTTGTAACAATACCTTTTTCCGTAAATAGCCGTCGACATAACGTAACAAGCTTACTTTCTTACAAAAAACCTAATTCATTATGTTTTTCAGTGAACTGGAAAACGTGTTAACTTTTTTATTCTAATATTAGTAGATAAGCATATGTTGTTTATTTGAAGAATATGAATACGTTTTTTAACAGTTATTTGAAAAGACATAGAAAAAACTAAAACTCTTATAATAAAAATCGCAAGCCAGTGTTTATATACTGAAATATTTATTTTTTCATCTTCATTTCGTTCTTTGCTCAGGTTATGAAGTAATGCGCAGCGCTTAAGAATTTGTCGGAAAATAGGGAACGGAGTGTCTTAACACTGGGTTCCCTCAACCCACCCTGCTGTATGAAGTTAAACTAAAAACGTATTATAAAAAGTTTAAAATGAAGCGTATTTAGTCTATATATAAGATGCAATATAAGGCGCTTCCTACTGATGCTAACGTCCTGATGAAATTGACACTACATCGTAGCGCAGTTGGACAGCTCTGACTGTAAATGCGGTGGTTGTGGCATTTATCCTAACTCAGTGGAATGAATTATTTTCATTTCCTCGCTCCGAGCTAGGGAGGATCCACATTAATGTTCCGGTTCGCAGTTAATTCTCAGTAAGATCTCATATTTAATCAATTAGGTGTATTGTGGAGTACAACTTAAAACTTTTACGGCATAAACGGCCGTGTCTTTTGATTTAGTTGGCATAGAAGTTTGCTTTTTTCAGCTTGATACCTCCATACGTTCCTAAGGAAACGGTCAGCAAAATTATGTTACAAAGATTCCGTTTTTTACTTTCAAGATACTCTAAAAATAAAAAGTTTCTTGTATAAGAACTATTCTTATATGCGTAACTAGACCAGAACTTGACCGGAAGCATAGTAAGAATGGTCCCATTGTTTCTGATATAACAATATGATTAACTCTGACCGGTTTCAGACCGAGAACGAATCGTGACTGGCACTATAGTGTGAATCCTCCCTTAAACCACTCATCACATAATGTCTTGACATGAGCCGTAAACTGAAGAACGCACTATTTTCTCCATGCGTACTGGATTGATTTCTCTTACGTTCTGAAGTTGAGGCCGGTCGTGGCGCAGGGGCACAAATGTGACTGTAAAATCGACTGGTTGGGGGTTCGATCCCCGCTCGAGGAGATAAAATATTTATTAAAATTAATATTTCCATTTCTTCGCTCTACCTACCTACCCTGCTGTGTATAGGATGCAGCTGATAAAAAAAATGAGACAATATTGCTACAAAATAAATGTTTTATTGATTTTTTTTCTTTAGCTATAATTGTATGTATATTGTCATTTAAAATGATAATTTTATTACGATATTAGATCATTAAACTTATTGAGATGAGAAAAAAAGTATAGTGTTGTACAAGACTAAGCTACGCAGAGCCCACTAGTTTATAAATATTTATGAACCTTTTATAATAATTTTACGTTCTTGGTTCCTTTGCAGGACTAGCATTGGATACGATACAAGAGTTAAATCACGTTCAAATTTTTATACCTTTTCTAAATAAGTACTTTTCTTTTCACTTTAAAAAATATTAAAAAAGATGCATCATAATTTGAAGCTTAACGTTTGTTTAAAATTTCGCTTTTAAAATATTTTAATTAGAAGTCGTCATGTCGAAGCGAACAAGCTGTAACTGTAGCGTGACCGGTGGTGAGTTCTATTTCCACTCGGGCGAGCGAACTATTATTTATTAATATCGTCATTTCTCCAATCTGGTATCAATGCAAAAGCTCGACGTTAAGGTCCGTCTCTCAACACGGAATGCTTCGAAAACTCGGCGGAAAGTAGGGAACGGAGTATTTAACACTAGGTTCCCTCTGCCTACGTTGCTATATGCAGAGTACAGTGTGAAACTGAAAAAGAAGCAAATTAATCAATCTAGTCACAGATTAAACACATACATGTAGTAGAAGTGTATTAAATATAGTCGGTCTATTCTGGGTGTATGTTGCACTCATAATTTCCTTCCATCACAATGTATTACAATGTTAATAAAAACTAATTTTAGTTCTAAAAAAGCCTGAAACAAGCTTAATTAGATAGAGAAGTACAAATGTCTACTGCTATTATTTGTAATGATTTCCGAATGTTAAAGCGGTGGTAGGTTCGATTCCTATTTAGCAAATTAATTATATTCATTATATCTCTCTGGTTACAAGAAAAAAAAGCGCAGTAATGAGTTTTGCCACTCAACACGATATATCTTAAAAAATGAGCGGAGTTTCTTAATATTATGTTACGTCTGCCGTCTCTGGCATATGCAGGATACAGCATCTAATATAACAATGGCATATTACATCATTTTTATGCAAAATTAAAAGTTTCATCAAGAACAAAACAATCCTTGTACTGAGTTAAACACATATCCAGGTCACCGCAGTGCCCACTCGCAAGCTAAGAACATCAGCGGGGACTTCAAACCAATCAAGAACACAGGCTCGTTCGCGTTCGCGTTACGCGTGTACGACGTTGGTAATTTATTAACGTTTATTCCCATACAGCAATCTGTAGGAATGCCGTCCTATTACGCAGACTCCGTGGAGATCGTTCATCCAGTGAGCTGCGGGAGTGGGGACGCGACGGTCGCTCCAGACGCTGTGAAATCCACTTCCTGAACTACCGGCGAGATCTCGCCCGTGCTGATACGAAAGTGCGTTTTGGACTGTTTTTCCAAGTTATTTTTGGCCCGCTTCGCCCATGTTTTACAACGTTGACTGTGATCTGGTGGCATTATGGGATTTAGTTTGATTTTTAAACACCTAGGGAAATTGGTAAGTTCTTTATTGTTTTTTGTGAAGAAAAAGTTTTTATAGTTTTGTTTGATTTGAGTTTAGTTATTGTTATTTAAAAAAATATTTTTACTTTGAATAATACTTTTTATTTTAGTTTTAAAATAACTGTAGTCAAAATTTTGGAGTAATATTTTAATGAATACTTTGAAAATGCCTCAAAATAATACTTAAAACATATTTTAATGCTATACATATTATATATAAGAAGATAAGGCTAATTTTTCAGTTTTTAATTGTCATCAATAATCGTTTTCTTTTATAAATATTATTAATAAAAAAATCTTATCATTTTTTATTTACTTGCCTTTTTTAACACCCCTCAACGGGCTTCAATCCATAATTCTTAGCGAGGCGTTTGTAGATATTTCAAATTCGACAAGCCCGTCGTTCAGCACTTCTTGGCGGTCGTTTATCTCTCGAGAAGGATAAGCACCATTTGTTAGATTCAAGCGAAAACACCACAACGATATTTTATTAAACTTTTTTATGTTTACGGAACTTGTTTTTTCCATTCATTTTCACTCAATTTAATTGAGAAATTAATAAAACAAATTTACTAACAAGAAATTTCTTGTTAAAAGATATTCAATTAGAACATTCTTAAGAATAGTAGAATAAGATGTCGTATTTGTTAAAGCACTTGTTAAACGGTCGTAAGCACTCGTGCGAATCAAAATAAAATTCTTTCGCACGAATGCCATCTGCCCTGGCAGAACAGGGTACAGCTTTCATTACTTAAATATACTTATTATTATAGTTTGAACTATTGAAGATGCACTATTATGACTCTAAGTTCATTTTCTATTGCTTATTTTTTCAATATTTTGGTTGTTTAAATCAGCTTCACGTTATTTTCCATATATAGCAGGTTAGGCAGAGGGAACCTACTGTAAAGACACTTTGTTTCTTGCTTTCCGCCGTATTTTTCAAGGCATTGCGTATTTAGAGGCGGATCTCAACATCATGCTTTTGCTTTGGTGCCAGCGCGAATAAACGGCAATATAAATAAAAAATAATTCATGCCCTCGAGTAGATATCGAACCCAAAACCGTCGTTTACAGTCACACTCTTGTGACCCTTTGCCACGACGGTGTAATATATTTATTTATACTTGTTAAAAATAATAATACAAAATAACACAAATTAACTTTACTTTATTATACCTTTATTATACCTGACGCTATCTACTACAACGAATGAAAAATACAACCTACTATTACAGTACCAACTATAAATTCTTTTCACTATAGGAAATTGCTGCGTTTACTTACGGCAAATGAACTGTTTAAATATTTATTACGTACTACAGAAATTAACAGAAGCTCTACGTAGCACGTCTTTGTGCAATCTTAAGTTTGTTATAATATAGCGTTTCTCGGACCCTTATTTGACAACGGTCAACCCTTCAACTTTACTCATATTGTATGATGGATAGTTTCTTGATACTCATATGTTTATTAAATATTTTTATGATTAACAATCAAAAGGACACCAACTGATCACATACAAATAAAAATATTGTTTACATTTATATGCATAGATATAAATAAGCTTTGCACTCTCTTCCTTTGCGCACTAAATTTACTGGTTTAAGCAAATTTATATTTTTAAATTTCAAATTCGTGCAAGTTTCAAATTTATTTTTCTTGTTTTGTTTATTTGATTTTCTTTTGAGCCGACTTCTGTTAGAAAAGGTGGTTATCTATTGGACTGTATTTTTTTATTTTAAATTAACTTCTACTTTGCACTTTTTCATGTTAGATTATTTAAAAAAAAATATTGTACTATTACTACCTGCTCTCGTCTACTGCTAAAATATCAAAGTAAATAATTTTGTTTGTCAAATGCTTATCACTGTGAAGGCAAGAAATAATTTGTATATTTTTTGGAAATATAAAAAAAAATAAAGATTTTTTATTACAATCCGTTCCTGCTAAAAAATCATACAGCATTAAAATAAAAGTTCCAATTTAGGTTATAATTTTTTGTTTATTTTACGCTGAAACGAACGATCTCTTTTTATTAATATTTTAAGATCATATAAACAAAAATTGTAATTTAGGAATAATTATATTAAAATATTTTTCTTTTCAACCGAATTAATGGTCTAGAATAAATGAATGTATCTTGCCAAATGAATCTGGCTCGAAATTGACCTGGTTACTTCTTGCTTTCAAAGTTTCAATATACTGTGGGTAAAAAATGTTAGAAAAATTCTTAGGTTTATAAAGTAAAAAGGTAGTATCTATGTAGCTAGTATTCGAGTTGTTTACTTCGTTGAAATTTACCTTATTAAGTTTGATTAAAATAAATTTTGCATGTACTGTTACATACTGTTATATATATATATATATATATATATATATATATATATATATATATATTTAAAAAGATATATTATAATAAAAAATATGTGAAATAAGGTAAATAAAAGATATTAGGAAATATAAGTAAATAAATTATTCTATTTTTTTTTGTTGCGTATGTCTTTGTAGTTTTACATATTTACTATGCTTGCTGTGCTTTTGTTGAAATGAACTAACGGTTCCAATTTTACTCTAAATACATATAAAATCGTGACTTGAGGTCGTTGTGGCTTATACTTTATGACTACGAGGCCAACGAAGCGCAGTGGCACAAGCAGCAGCAAGTGTGACTGTGACACCACCTTTGTGGGTTCAATTCCTACTCCGGGAAATGAATGATTATTTATTATTATTTTCATCTCTTTGCTCTGATACCAAAGCAAAAGCGTGGAATTGAGTTCCACTACTCAACATGCAATGCCTCCAGAAATCGGCGAAAGAGGGGAGCTCAGTGTTTTAACCGTTGAACACAAGGTTCCCTCTTCCTACTCTGCTCTGTGAGGGATACAGCGTGAAGCTGATAAAAAATGTTGCACTTCAGTTGCGTGATGACAAAAAAAAATTAAGAGGATATAAGGATAATATTTATAATAAAGAATAAATATTTAATTAAATTTACTTACGAAATAATAACACGTTATCTGACACTAATTTGTGAGAATTGAATAACAACGGATGGGACAGACTAGGCCATTGTCCTATCCCATACTGTTATCTGATATTTTTCGAGAGGAGATGCTTCTGTCGTGGTGCGGAAGCTGTCGTCCTCAATTTTATTGCGTTACGTCCCCGCAGTAATATTACTTCCATAGCTTACGTTCGTAAACAAAACGGCACAGTCGGCAAAATGTAGAGCAATTTACTAAAATTCCTATCTTTCGTTTTTTTTTTGTTTTTGATGAATATTAAAGCCATTTGTTGTTTAGTTTATATTTGAAGAATTATTTAAATTAATAAAGAACTTAAGAAGCATAAATATTGCCAATTTAAATATTTTCGTTTTCCTTCGTTAACTTGGAATACTCATAAAATTTATTAAAATGTTAGTTCATAATAGAGTTAGTTTATTTATTGAAAAATTCAACATTTAAATAAGTGGCTTTTTTCCTAAATAAGTCATTTCAGACATGAAAATAACAAAAATATTCAATAGCTACCTAAATACTAAATCAGTTAAAAATCAATTTTATAATCGGGTAGAGAACATAGAAATAAATTTCCTAGAATAAATAGCCTTCACTGTTGTGGCACCCCTTTTCTATAATCATATTGGTTAGCTTAACTGCCAATTTATTTATAAGTTTATAACTAACGACCCCACCCCGGCTTCGCCCGCTTGAGCTACGCTTTTATTTAATTAATAAATTGAAGCGCACTCTTAATGACTTGTAAGAGGAAAATTTTAATAATTTAGATTATTAATATATTAATATATCTTATATCATAATTTTAGATTGTTAAAATTAAAAACTATTACCTATGTTTGTACTTGATATTTTTAACAGACATTGAAATGTTCAATACTATCTAATATTAAAAATAAAAATAATTAAATCAGCTTCACGCTGTATCCCGCACACAGCAAGGTAGGAAGAGGGAACCTAGT
>DWAN01003474.1:0-13384 GCA_018230445.1 Heliconius hewitsoni
AGGTTCCCTCTGCCTACCCTGCTGTGTGCGGGATACAGCGTGAAGCTGATTTATTCATTTGATTTATTTATTTATTGTGACTATAAACGGCATAGGTGCAGGTTCGATATATTAAAGTGAAGTATACAAATTGCAGTCTTGAGTTTCACTTCTCAAGACTCAATGCTTGCCATGCTTTACGATATAAAACGCGAAGTTGCTTTATAAACGAATTTTAAGAGAAGAAGAAGAATTTTTAATATTTTTACACTATACGCTGCATTGATAAACGACGTCTAAATGTTCCGCGGAAAGGACGATAGATCAATTGAACTCATTTATCATCCCACGACGCGGCGTAGTGAAACGTCATTTTTCATTTCAGTTTAAAAAGGAGATTTTTCAAATTTCAAAAATTATGTCATATATATTATATTATTATTATATATAATAACTTAAATATATTTATAGCATAAATATTTATTAACCATCGATATTCATGAAAGTTGCTTGTTATATTTTTGCTACGTGCTTATTGCGTATGCATATACTCATGACAAATATATATCCAAATAAATGTGTTATAATGTTGTATTAATTATGGTTTTATTATCTATAAACAAAAATAATGCATGCAGCTTCAGCTACCTTCGAAACCCATTACAGAGTAATCTTAAATTGACGACAAAATTATAACCAAATCAAATTTTGTATAGTTAAGGTAAAACTATTAAAACCTTACTGGGTTATCTGCATATAAAAGAAACCATAAACTCAGACATGCCTACTTCCATGGTAGAATTACATATAAACGAATCGCATTTTCGGCATCGCGTGTCCACTGTCCAGGTACTCCATTTTAAGAATTAAGGCCGTGGCACACCACCGCCGCAGAGCTGTCAATTGTCGGTCATTATAACGGCATCACCGATTCTGGTTGTGTAACCATTGCGAATAATGTTTTTACATCACCGACTGTATCGTCCCCTCGTTTCGTTCAGGAAACTTATTAGGTGTTAGAAATTTGTTGAAATTTAGGTAGTGGTAGGCGTATTGCGTTTAATAAATGCTGATCTGAACCCCGAACTTTTTTAGAAAATATGTAAAATAGTGATCGTAGTGGGATTTCAACGCGCGCCTCTTTGAAGTCCAAGCATTTTTATCACTAAACCATTCGGTCTTATCAAGCTACATCGACATTTTACTCCACTGGTTACAACTAACTTGAGTTGATAGCATCTCTGTAGAGATATTTTTACAATTTTTGGCTGCCCAAAGATATGGGCATATAATCAATAATTAGCAAGAATTCCACTTGTTTAATATATATAACTAATTTTAATACAAGTTAGTATTATATCTTAAATAAATCATATAGATGCAACATGCGACTGCGACTCTACTCTCCCTTTGTATATATTTTAAAATATTCTATTTAATCTCATGTTTTGATGAGGTTTAAATATTTAACTAACTTCAAGTTAAAATAACTCGGTGTTCAATATAAAAAAAGTACCTAAAAATTAAATACAGTTATTTATCTTTTTAAGAATTACCAACATTCGCATAATACTATTAATATATACGTATGACCACAGATAAAAATAAAACGTGTAAAAATCTGTAGGTACTATTAAAATATAATTAACAAAAGAAAACATGGCTCGTAAGCAGTTTTCTTATTTTCGTTTCTACATTATAAATATACAATAAAGTTAATGTGCCCGGTTACCTAGTTTCTAGACACGATCGGACTTTCATCACTTTTTGCATCGTTCATACCATAAAGATGTTCGAAGAAAGTATTCACGCGGGAAAGCCTGATTGTAAGAGGCCTAAGTTATACCGACACGTGTAAACACAGGTTAGTAATGCGATTTGTTTGTGGACGACGTCTTGTACCGCTTTATCGAGCGTTTGGTGTAGATAAAAAATATTATTAGGTATTAATAGATATTGTATAGGTGATTATATTATAGACAAAAAATGGCTGTAAACGTGACGGTTGTGACGAACCCACTCGAGGGAATGATTGAGTTTCAATTACTCCCTTTAGCTAAAGGATAAAGGCCGGCGTTGAGTTCCGCCTCTCAATATAAATTGTCGTAACTTAATTTTATTAAGTATAGCTATATAACAACAAGAACAATTATATTTCATTTGCTAGGAAATAAAATGGTTATTTTATAAAGGAAGCACAATTAAATACAGGTACAATACCTGTACCTCTATTTGGCATATGAAAAAAATATATAATTAATATAAATCTAGTCAAAACACTAAAGTATGATTAACAAGAGATTTCAAATACCATATACGATACATAAATAATTGAACTTGACATTAAGTGCGTCAGTGTGCGGAAACATCGGTTACGCGGTCTTTGGAGATTAACGCGGAGCCCGTGCGTGCTGTTTGTAATTTTATTGCAGCCTTTTGTAGTATTACAAAAAGTGAAAAAGAAAAATATATTTAATAGATTATGTAAAATATTATATAAATACAATAACAAAAAAAAATTGAATATACATATATAACTTATTTTTTAAATATAACACAGCGGCAACTTCAATTATTAAAAAAAAAACAAAAAAACCTAAAAATATTGTTTGTACTACAAAATATGAAGTCACTGAACTTCTATAAATATATATAAGCAACGCATTTATGTCAGAAACAGTTACATTTAATTCACCGGCGGCTACAGAATGCTAAATAGGTTATTATGATAACATTATCCATATATACTCCAGTTGATCGTTTGCATATCCGTAGTGAGTAGAAAAGATAATAATTTTTATTGTGGCTTACCTATTGCATTTATATTTAAAAATAGAGTAATGCTAGTGACCTAAATATATATATAAATGCATATGGAATTATATAATAGAACGGAAGTTTCGTAATGGGAGCGCAGTGTAATACTTGGTTCCCCGGTTCCCTCTGCCTACCCTATTATGTGCGGGTTACAGCGTGAAGTTAACAAAATATATAATTATATTTTGTTTCGTTAATGAACTTGGCATTCTATCACTTAAGTTATTAATTATATGGGTTATGTATATATATTTTTCGACAAAAATTCTTTGTACCTTTAATATATATGTTATGTAAAAGATACGGCATAACTATTGATTCTAACAAGACAAGGTTTCTACATTCATTATATAAACAATATATAGTTTGTAGAACGACAAAACAAGGCGCTAAATAACTAAACTGTAAAGTCTTTGCAATAAAGAAATGATTACACATAAATAAGTCACATCTTATAGGGCAATTCACAGTTACTGGCTTACCATTTAATTTAAATTAGTCATATTGCCTTCTTTGCCAAACAATTGCTATTACAATATCACGATGTCATAGTAAATTTAACTTAATCGTTTGAAACTTGGCTCGATTTCTTTTAGAATAACAAAATTACGACACCTATCATGGACAATCTTGTCCACTGGGTAATTGGCTGTGTTAAGTTCTGCATTTATTTTTTTTTGTTTTCTCAGCCTTACGCTGTATCTCATAGCTGAATAGATAAAAGGACGCTAGTGTCAATACACTCATTTCTTAATTTCAGACGTGGCGCGTTCAGTGGCGAGATACTTTATGAAATACATGCACCTATCAATTACAAATATTTATGATTTAATTTTAATTACAAGTATTATTAATTTGTAACAAAATTGTACTACATATAAATTACCTTTTATATTGTATTTCTGGTGATGTATGTTGACATATGCCTAGAACCAATATGGCGGGTTCCCAAATATGGCGGGCGGCGAATTCTTTATGCACCCTACGATAGAGATATCAAATAAAAAAGGAACATATAAACTTAATTAATCGAATCGAGAACGTCACAAGCTTTTAAGAATTTAGCGATCGTACCTTGGCACGACGAAAAATATATTTTAATTTATTTAAGTTGTTTTTTTTATTTTTTATGAGATGTCAAAAAGACAAGGCGAAGTGTGTGTGTTTAGTGATCAACTGTCACGAAAGACATATTTTGTATCCTATCAAATGATCTATGTTTTAAATTGTTTTTATACATACTGTATATGATAAAAATATATTTTATATACATATACATACCATATAGATTCCGTGTGGTCATCATAGTACAAAATCTAGCATGAATTTTAATTTGATCTTATAATTAAAGTAAATTAAATGAAACCAAATGAAGTTTTTACTACTCTGTCCTACCTGTTACGTTCTAAAATTCGAACCATTTCGATTCGCCTGCATCAAACCAATTCCAAACACTAGAGGTGGGCGGGCATTGACACAACTATGTCAAGCGACATCTGATCTATCCAGATCTCGTAGGCATACCTGTTATATTTCTTCAAATATTCCAATCTGTTCTGTTGCAACTGTTGTTTATGATTTGATTTAAATATGGATTATATTCTAAGTCACAGAAACATTAATTGCTAACAATTTGTTTCAAAACTTTTGATGTTGAATCTGAATAACATTACTGAATTATGAATCCTGATAAGAAATAGACCAGCGCCTCTAGAACGTTCATTATTGTTTTAGATTATACAATAAAGTTATTATTAATAACTTTTTGTCTATAAAATTATTTAAAACATGTAATAAATTGCTCGATTCCATTTGTATCTTAAGTATTCGTAAATCATCTGAAATTATAATACATCATAGAAATTCAACGACCATTATATTGACATAAACTAGTTCCAAACAAATGGAAATAATAATTGTAAATCATTAATTTTGTCATAAATTTTAAAATAATAATATGATTACGGTGTTATTATATTAGGCTATTAATAAGGCACGTCCATTTCTATATAGTGAATACTTATCCTGCAATTTGCAGTATTAAATCTGAGAACATGGCAATAAAAACCTGTCATAAAAACGACTTACATACATTCATACATTCATGTATACATACATTCATTACTAGTAAATTTAACTAGCTATTGTGATAAACTCAACTCATAGCCGTTTTCTATAAAGTTGACATTTGTCAAGAAACTGTGTATCGTTTCTAGGTCCGTAATTTACACAATCGTCACGGCTACTCGGACTTAAGTCATTTTTATGTATACGCTAAACGCGTCGGCGAAAATACGCATTTTAACGCAAATTAAGATTTTTGGTGGTATTATTGATAGTGTGTGTAAGTTATCATCTATACTCACTGTTATATTATTATTATTTTTATATCAAGTAGAGTATTAAATTTTATAAAAAATTAGGTAATTTTAGCCTAATAAATTTTGGTTTATTTTCATCAAATTCACAAATTTCAAGATATATTTTTTTAAACAATTTAATGTTTCTATCATACGCTGCTCTATCGCCAGAAAAGCATATTTAGTCACAAGAAAACTAATTTTTCAGCTTCACGCTTTATTCCTAGCTAGATATTCAAAGAGACTGATACATAATCTCTGCGGTCTGAGCACATCTCCATAGCTTAGTCCACTCATCAACCTCTTCATATACATACATATGCCCTCCGGAATTTCCTTATTGCTTTTACGTAACATTCCTCCAGTATCATGGATACAGAATTTGTAAAGAAAAATTTTCAGTGATCAACCGAGGTCTCTATTTGTCTCTCTTGCCAAATTTTATATTTATCACCACTTTATTATTCTTCGAGGACCACTATAAAGTGCGTTATCGATTTAATGCCACTATAAAATTCGTAATAAACAAAATGAGTTCAGACAGTAGCGACGGAAGTTTTTAATTACGTTATTGTCTACTGCAGGTTTATAGCATGTTATTTGGCAAGTTTAAATTAGGTATATTAAAAAAATAATGCATTATAGTGTAACGAGTGTACATCACTAGACAAAGCGCAGCGTAAATACCGCCTCTCGATACCTATTATTATTATTTATTTTTGTCAGCTTCACGCTGTATCCCGCACACAACAGGGTAGGCAGAGGGAACCTAGTGTTAAGACACTCCGTTCCCCAGTTTCTGCCGAATTGTGGAGGCATTGCGTGTTGAGTGGCAGACTTAAACTTATCTAACTTAATAGTTAAAATTGTATCGTTTTGATTCTTTAATACTTTTTATCAATCACCGACTGAAGTTATTGAACAAACAAAACAATAATCTCTAATCTCGTAGCAGTAGCAAGAAGTGCCGTTAACTCTTTAATTTTGTGTGTATATAACGATTTTACTGTACGCATATCGACATCTTTTAAAGTGAATGTATACCTACGCCGTGGGAACATACTTACAAAATAAATTACGCATAAAGCCACGATCCGATTGTGAAAAAGAATACAGTGTTATATAAAACAATGTGGAGCGGAAAGGTGGTGATATAAAGTGGCTATAATGATAATTTGCTTCTTATTAAAAAAATATAATCAGTTATTGATCGTAATATTGTTTAATATACTCATTGCACAAACACGGTCATTACAATGCAATATGTAGAGTATTGAATATTGAAATATCTTAGGATTTTCGTAACATACTTAAAAATATATAATTGGTAAAAATTTTATCACATTTCGAAGCCTTATTTCTACACAAGAATTAAACTGAAATCTCATGTGAAAATTTAAACGTGATCAAAATCGTTATTGCAAAAATGTTTATGAATAGTCCAAATTATATTTACTTAATAATTTGTATTTTAAAATCGCATACGCAACTTGTATGAAACATACACCAATTCAAGTAGGTACTTTTAAAAATGGTTGAATATGTGCATTTGGATTGACAAGTCTAATGTTCCTTGTGTTAATTATTGGTGTCATTATCTTATTAATATGTATATTATAGTTAAATAAAAAATTAAGTCTTTTTTTAAAAAAGAAAACTAGATAACGTCGAGACGGGCTCGCCCGCCGAGGGCTCCGTACAAATAATGGTGGACTCAAATTTTCCTGAAATTAAAGCTCACTTTAACTAGCGGCTTTAATAAACTTTTCCACCTTATAATAAGCTATTATATTTTGGATTTAATCCCCAGATTTTTTTTCTGAATGAGTAGTAGATGCTAGCTGCCAAATTTCATACTTCTACCTCAACCGGAAGTACTCTATTAATTTTGATTCCTTTTGAGTGTCGAAATGCGCGTTTTTGCGATATAATCGACCATATCTTTTTTTGAGTAAATGTAAAAATACTATTTTTTCAATGCGAATGAGACTGAGATCTAATTATATGGTTTGAATTTTAACTCGATATCTTCAAACGTTTCTGAGATAGATACATTTGCCTTAAAAGGTACGGAACCCTAAAAATACTTAACAATCATAAAATTAAAAGAAAAAAAAAGAATACATCTACAATACTAACAATACTATTTACAGCAATTTAATTAAGCAACTTTACAAAACAGATAAACCTTCTGCAATTTGCAAGAAGCTACGAAATATCAGTTTACTTCATCTCGGTCGGAGTGCAGACGTGCGTACAATTAGTCGCGTGGATCAGTCACGCGACAGTCGTCCGTCAAGGACGCTAGCGACGCGCGACCGCCCATTGTTTTATATGTCACCGCTTAGTTTAACTATTTAAGAGGATGACTACGTGACTTTATGTACTTACTTATTATCATTAATAAGTATTAGAAACAGAAGCTTTATATGGAAACGCGGATTTTTTTTACCACGCTTCACGCTTTATCCCTGATATATCGAAATATTTACTTTGATCTAATTAGACAAAGAACGGCATTAAGTTACACTTTACTCGCTAAAAATGCATAACATGTTAAGAAATTCCGAGAAGAATTAAATTTACTTAAAGTATTTTACTTAAAGTATTGCTTAAAACTTAAATAAATACTTTTTATATTTTACACTACAAATATAAAGATATTTTTTTAAAATATTTTGTTTTCAAGCCACCCAAAAACACATATATAGATATTTCAACAAATCAAAACATAAACACAGCATCAATTTAAAACTTAATCACTCATCTAACACTAAATCAAAATAACACAAACTATAATTAGGTAGCTAGTCAATAATTATATAATATACTTAGCCACTTTACCACCGATTTCCTTGATTATACATAAACACCGACAAACGCTTCCAGCCCTTTGACCTTGCATGAGTATGGTAGTTATACCATAAATAATAATGCAATTTTTCTTCTCCGTTTCCAATTTAGTAATGTCTTCCGCCTAACCGCGGCTAATTTCTGTTCGCCTACAAGGATGTCAACAATGCCACGTAAAACGTTGTTCGTGGGTATTCTATTCATATATAAATAAGGACTATAATTTTATATATTATTATTTAGACCAGCACTCAGCTTCCTGTACGTGACCTCCGTTCTGAACTAGTCTAAGCAATGTTTATCTTTTTTGCATATCTGAATGTGGTACTTGACCTATATGGTCTGCGGAACTGTTCGGCCCGTTGACCGTTTAAAGAAGTCATAAAATTCGCGCGATAACTGTGATGATGATCGCAGTTTAAAACTTCAATTTTATGTTTGTATTGGAATTTTAAATATGGCACAGGAAAGCTAACGGTATTAAAGAAACGGTGTGTAAAGTATCCTTTAGAGTTCAGAGGGACAAATCGTAAAGTTTTTATCAGACTTTATAAATATTTGTAATATAGTCTTAACTTTATATATTTATATTATAAACTTTTATAATCTGCACTAAGACAGACGCTGTGTTGGTGTAGATGATGCGCGATAATAGTGACTAAGGTCCCCATTCGGGGGAATTGTGTGTAATTAGTGAATTCGCAGCAAAGTTGTTCTGCCACAATGTTTCAAAAATTGGACAGAAAGTGTCTACATATATATATATACTATAATAAGTTACGTGTAAATGAAACAACAAATATGTAACGAACCCAAAAATATTAATTAAACGTATGAACCAACTCATTCATCTTACTTGATTGATGCATGTTGCTTACAATATTTCAAAATAAAATATTAATAAGGTGTGACACGAACAATAGTATTCTAACTTTATGTAAATTTAAACATACTTTTATGTAATATTGTTTATATTGTAATATATATATATATATATATATATATATATATATATATATATATATATATATACTTATAATATATAATATATAATTATATTATACTTATAATTTTCTAATTTTTCTTCTAGATTAGAAAAAATAATTTAACTGAACTAAAAGGTGTATTATTTAGACTTTATATCGACCAAATGACAATAATTTAATGAAAAGCCACATAAATTAAGTCTCACCAAACTTGGTTTACAATGACCCGCATTTTACGATCGCCAAACTCAAAGCTTGCTATCATATTATAGCTGTAGTGAAACGGTAACTCTTACCAAAAGTCACTTGTGCAAGTGTTTTCAAAATACATGTGAGAAATACACTTGAATATGTCTATTTGTGCTGTAACACAAAATTTCTATTGTCAAATAAATTTGCAAATAATACTGAGACCATAAGAGATGATTCGTATTATAAAATAGTTAAAACAGTTAATGATATCATCGAAAGAACGATTTCTTCTCGTTATCTAGATTACCTGCTCCACTTTACCCGCGTGCCAGCATAATTGTGTTATATCACAGTATTTCGGCATGGCCGCCGCGACTTGAATTGCATTTAATTATGAATTAAAGTCACCTTATAATGTACAATAATACTTAAATTTTAAAATTTTATTTCTTACTGGGTTTAAGTAGTTATTGAAATTATAGAAATAACTTTGTGTTTCGACAACAGTTTATTTACAGCCACAATGCCGTAGCTCTAGGTGTCTATAGTCTTCATGACACGATCGATGTACTATTCGAAATACTTTGTGAATGACATTTTTTATAACATGATGACTGATGAGGCTCTATATGCTTTTAGATTGGTTACACCATACACTTTTATTTAAATATTAAATAACTATAAATATATTTGTTTGTAGAACTTAAATAAAATAAACATCAAAGTACATTTTTTTTGGAACAAACAAATATCTTACTTATATATGTATATCTATAGGAATATAAGAGAGCGCTAATATAAAAGTATTGGTCCGAGTTTAAGTGTTTTTTGGTATTCTATAACTTCATTTATCGAGAAAAGCTATATACTATATTAGCCTCTGACTTGCGTTCAGAATTTCTCATATACTTAGAATTTGTCAAGTGTAGTGCACAACTTTTAGTTATTCCCATTTGACCAATGTACTGAGACGATAGGAAATCATAGTTAAAAAGAAATAGTAAAAGATCTTAGGAATGAAAGAAACGAGGAAAAAATTTGGATTATAATAAAACAATACTGTATTGTGAAAAAAGTTACTTCGCACACACACTGAAGCGACCTGACTTAACATAAACTCATTATATAGAATGAATTATATTTTAGTATACCTAAATCATATATATTATATATTTTTTAATAATAGTAGTTCAAAAATCAAGTCCTAAAAGGAAATAAGTAATTTTGCAAGTTAGATATCATTGCACACACAACCCGGGTACAAGGTCAGCCCGCAGTGCAGAGCAGACGGGGGTATCGATCCACGAACGCGTCTGCAACGCACACACCACCCGCATTAGGGTTGATACGAGGCTGGAATTTTATAGTGTTTACTGATCAAATTAGGATGTCTGGTTTTTCTTGTTATTTTTGGGAAAAAATGCTACTTTATTAATATCGATACCAAATGATTTTATATAATAAAAATTAATCGATTGGAATTAATTTAAACATTCAATTTATTTAGTTATATGATTGAAAATTCGAATATTTTTCTACAATATAGATAATTAAAGTCAAAAGGAAGTTAGTTTCAACCCTACCAAAGGCATCGTCTTTATACTGCACGGACGCGGACGGAGCGATATTGGCCCGTTAGAGCTCTAGTATTAAGGGAGCCGACTGCTCTTTAGACTACCGGGATCTGTATTGAATTTTAAACGGCCAGACACCTAAATTTGAAGCTTACGCTAACTACTTTTGCTTTTCCCATGTGGTGTGGTCTGGTATATAGATTTTCTTTGTTTTTCATATTTATATAGATGGAAATAGTTAAATACATTTATTATTATTGATTATGTTGTTTATGGTTTTCAGATTCAATATAGAAATAATATTCGTATTAAGCTTAATGTAAAAAGAATTGTCCAGTTGAGATAATTATGAATATTTTACAGTATCCGTTTAAGGAAATTTAAGCCATATAAGGATATTAACACCGACTTTGGTCTTAACCGCATTCCACATCTCTAGTTGAAAAACATATAAATGTACATAATTTGAACAATTTAAGTAATCAGTATAATAATAATAATTGATATTAATTATTAATACTATATTGCAATATCATGAAATTATTTTTTTACTGAATTTATATAAATATCTACACATGTTTTTATAATATAGAACTTATAAAAATAAAATTTGAGTGATAATCAATTTTGTGGTATAATTGAATGGTGCACATGGTCTTGCGTTCAATTCTCACATTGGTAAATTCATCTTAAAAGAACGTTCACCCTATCTTTATACATAAAATGAGTCGCCTCTATAATAGAAGCAAAAAAGAGAAAACTATGATGAATCTTAGTTCTCGTTGATTACCCTGCATTACACGGAAACAAAAAGTGACTTTATATTTACCAGTATATAATATTTATCCTAATGAATAATAAATATAATAAATATTTATCAGGAAACGAATAAGGAATGTATGAATTATTTATATCAGGTTTTAAGCGTCTTGCCGGATTGCGTAAGTGTTATGACGTTTAATGTAATTTGACAAACAAACCGAGTGACATTGACATCTATTGTCTTCCTTTTTTCGATACATCACGTAGATACTGCCTTATTGCCATTGACAAGACATCATATGTCAGATAACGTTTTATGGGATGCGATTTTAGATTTACATGCTTATCTCATACTTTGACGTTATCGATTTATACGATAAATGTATCGTAAGAAAAATATACTGAACGAATGAGAAACGTTCTAAAAATAATAACAAGATATATTTTTTAGATAAGTAGGTAGGTATATATTATTGAAACAATTTAATTGAAAGTTCTTACTGTAAACAGTATGTTTGTGGGTTCTCGATATTGAAATTCATCATATTAGGTATTATAAGCAAATTGAATAGCCCCTACAAGTTTACATCAAAGATAGCTTTCATAACCTAATCTAAACCTAAACCTTTCATAACCTAATCTAAACCTAATTTTAGTCCTCTTAATAACGTCAAATGATGTATACGATAATCGTGTCGTATAAACCTTTGTATGATGTAAACGGTCGTTTTGTAATCCCACTACCGATCGGGGTGTTCAACGTAAATGAGAAATGGGTGTTTGCTGTCAAGGTCGGTGGCTGGGTTGATAGGTATTAGCCCATCCTAGTGTGCTTTTATTTACGAACAAATGATTCGAGGCTTATATTGAAGTTGGGAAGAGGGAATAATTCTTGTTTCATTTTATCCTACTCTTCTATTATATTGCATATAGAGTAATATATTTTAATACTTTACACGATTTATTCTCCATACTTATTTCGTCAATAGAACAGCTAGCAGCTAGCTTTCATAGTTATCGATAGAACATTATGCAATTAGGTCAAAGTGCTTAAACTAAAGTAGTTAATATAGACTAAATAAAATTGAAGTAAAAATACCATTTAAAATTCCAATTTATGCTTATAATAAAAAAACTGGTCTCTGCTCAATTCATTTTTGTTTTCTTCTAGTTTATAACCAAAACACAAGGGTGCAAAGCCTCACCGGTTTCCTTTGTAGTTCAAGGCTATATGTATATTGACCAGTGTATTGTACTATTAGCTATAGATATTGAAAATAATAATTTTAATAAAGCTAAATCATTCAATATCTAATCTAACTTTAGTCTATATATGAGAAATTGTCAACGAGGAAGAAATACTTATGTATGAAATTTATAACCCGATTGACATCTTTCCAAATCATCTCAGAATACAAAATAAGATATTATGTATTCATATCTATACAGAATCATGTATGGAATGCGAGATGAAGTTTTCTTTGGGAAAATATTCGTATATCCTTGCACATGACCCAGATTGCGAGAGTGCCAAGTTTGGATCACGCTAATCAAGATAAAACACGCTGCGGTTACTAACAAACTACATTTACATATCATTTTAGGGCACTTTTTGTGAATAATTTTGTACGTATATTAGTATTTTTTAAATAGTAAAGGTTATACAGGTAAACCATTTTGAATGTCAATTAGGTATTAAAGCTATTACATTAAATATATGTTAGGCAGCTGTCACTCAATTTAAGCAAAAAAAAATATTTTATACTATTTAATAATTATATAACTATCAAACAGTAATATGAGTTTAATATAATAAGTTCTTTGATTTTCACGATTATTACACATATTAAATGAAACTAAT
>DWAN01003475.1:0-13384 GCA_018230445.1 Heliconius hewitsoni
TAATAATAATCAAAACTAATAAAATTATCAAATTATATTCAATTTTAGTCACCTTTATTGCTTTAAATTCCCTTAAGTGTTTTGTTAACCTAAATTATCTAGGCTTGTTTCAGTGTCCAGATTTCTGATATGCGCAAGAACAGCAATTCATTTGTAATTTACTATTCGTGTCAACACGTTGACTTGGCGTTTTGTAGAAATGTTAAATTGGGCCACAACTTGACAATCTTAGAATGAATGTGACTTACTTACTATGTATAAGCTAAGCTGAAACAACAACGATTTATGCAATCTTGCCTTGGAAATGTCTTATTTACTATGTCATAAATTATTGTGTTGTTAACGAAACTATTTTCTGACTGTAACTTTTGTTTTCGGGATTAAATTCCGTTACTCAATGTGCAATGTATTCTTAATGGGAACGGAGTGTACTAACACTGTGTTCCCAGGTTCCCTCTGCCTACCTTGCTATGTGCGAGACGGCACAGCGTGGACGGCTTAAGGATATTAAAAAAACTTCACGAAGATTAATTATATATTATGCATACCTATGGGAATTCAGTAAAATAGTATGCAAAAATAATTTCTTTTTCTTTATAATTCTCAATAATTTTTACGGATTATCGTATAAAACTGATTTATTTCTAACTTTTTGTATCATAAAACCAGCGGTTTTATTTCTGTTTACTGATACCACGAAAGATCCTAGTTGGTAAGCCTTATGAGTTTATTATGTAAATTTTTATTGAAGATGACATCGCGATCATTACGAACGTTATGGGGTTATGAAACCCGTTGCATTTAGTTATGCACAGTTATTTTAAACTCAATTATAAAGTGTTACCAAATGTTGTTCGATTACTTTTTAATTATTAGTATTCTTTATTTTCTTAGGCATTTTTTGTCCCTAATTAAAGCTAAAATTTTTTTGTCTCTTATTAGATAAACCACCTTATTTAAGAAAGTTAGTGTCTTCATGAAAACAGTTCGTTTTTCGCTTTAAACCGAATTCTAGAAGCATTGAGTGGAGGAAGTCAACGCCTCGATTTGCCTCGTTACTAGGCCTTAGGAATGAATAATTATATTAAATATTTTATTTCGTTGAGTTGAAATTGAACCAACAACCGTTGAGTGTGGCGGCGTTTACGGCCGCGCGATACAAGCCCCGCGCCACAACTGGCCTCAAAAAATATTTCCTCGCCTATGAAAAATTGTAATATTTCACACACACGAAGATATAACAATGTTGAATTAGTACGTAAAGTAGGTTACTAATGACCGTTGGTCTAGGCACCTGCTAAGTGTCGTTAAACGAAGTCGCAAATCGTTTTGCCCTAATATACCCTATAGTAGGTATATTTGAGTAGGGACATTTTACTCTGTATTTCTTTATTGATAAATTTAATAAGCAAACTCTTTTAACATTATTATATATCTTTCATCATCATCTATACATCAAAAATTTAAGCTATGACCAATTCAGTAAATATTTTGTTGTAATTTTGTCGAACATAATGGATTTTATATTGTAATCACTATTTATGGACAAACATACAAAAATAATCATTTTTCGGATTATATTATTTACTGTTGTTATCTATTATTTAGTGTTATTTACGCCCCCAATGCCTATTACATTTTCTAATATATTTTTTATGTACAGATCACATTACATATACGCAAACATGTAACTTATAATGTTTATTAATATCACGAATTACATTGAGCTCAATTCACACCTTCAGTTCCTGCGAATATTTTACATGCGTCTGCCATTTGATAAGAAAAATATTTATTTTAATATTGTATTTTTTTAGAATTATCGTGCTACAATCCTTAGGTGTTTTGGGTCATACGATAGTGTTAAATAATCCCAATAACATTTTTTTTCTTATATCTTCTATATACAGACACCGGTCAGTTACAATTTTATTATAGTGGTGACGCAGGGGCACAAAGTGTGACTGTAAAATCGATTGGTTGCGGGTCCGATCCTCACTCGAGGAAATGAAATATTTATTTACACTTATATTTTCATTTCTTCGTTCTGGTGTTGAGGCCAAGCGCGGCGTTGAGTTTCACCACTCAACACGCAATGCCTCCAGAACTAGGCGGAAAGTGGGGAACGGAGTGTCTTAACACTAGGTTCCCTCTGCCTACCCTGCTCGCTGCGGGATGCAGCGTGATTAAACAAAAAATAAACAACATTTGATTACTTCTTTTTATCCGTCTGATACTTGTATATTGAGAAGTATTATATACGGATAATTGCTTTTAATGAGATTTGCGCCGTGTACGTTCGCGTAGGTTTTCAATAGGTTATACCTATGTTAGAAACCCTTCCTGGTGCGCATGCGCGGCGCGTGTGGGTGATACACAATCACAAGCACAAAGGCGTGCGTGCACATCCCATACATATTGTTCTAAATAAATATGTCATTTATTCAGAACTTATATGGAATTTTTAATTGGTTAAAATGTATATTCTCTCTTGTTATATCTAAATTTAATATTTTCAACTTCACTACAAATGAAACTACTAAAACTGTGTTGGAGCTGCCTGTGTCCTGTCAAAATCATTTTAGTGGTGATAATAGTTCCCGCCTAAGCGATGTACAAGCGAGGAATAGGAAGTCTAGTTTGAGATTCGGTGGCTTGAGAAGAAGGCAGGTACGGTTTTGCAAGATGTGGATAAAATTTAAAGTTCTTAAAATGTTTGAGCGTGAGCGTCGAAATATGTAATACAATGAATACTAAATGTTCTAATGGATTAAAATTTAAATTCACCTCACACAGTACACAGTAGGGTAGGCAGAGGGGAACCTAGTGTTTCTCCTTCTCCTCCGATTCCCACTTTCCGCTGAGTTCTGGAGGCATTGCGTGTTGTGTGACGGAATTCAACGACACGCTTTGACGTGACACTAAAGCGAAGAAATGAAAATATAAGTGTAAATAAATATTTCATTTTCTCAAGTGGGGATTGAACCCATAACTAGTCGATTTTACGTAACACTTTGTGCCCCTGCGCCAAATAAATAAAAAAGATAAACGTTTTTATCTGGTCTTTACATTTTAACACGTAGTTCAATTGGCAATAAATACATTAGTTAACTTATGCATTAATACAAATAAATTTTAACAATATATATTGGAATGTTAAGACCAGCAGTGGCGAAGGTACAAAAGTGTGTGACTGTAAACGCCACTGGTTGTGGGTTTGATCCCCACTCAAGGAAATTTCATATTTATTTAAATTTATATTTTCATTTCTTCGCTCTGGTATCGAGACAAAACGTAGCGTTGAGATCCGAACGCAATGCCTCTAGAATTCGTTGGAAAATGAGCAACGGAGTGTCTTAAAGCTAGGTTCCCTCTGCCTACCCTGCTGTGTGCAGGACACAGCGTGAATCTGATAAAGTATTATATGGAATTCATAGATAGATATATATGTAAAGCTTCTTTGTCAATACGATTTTTTTTTGGCATTTAGATGTGCATAAATTACATATGTAAATTAAGCTATAAATAATCTGTAACATATTGTTATGTAATGATCAATATAAATATTTTAGAAGCGCCTTAAGAAAATATACGTAAATTTGCGCATAGCGTTGAAGGCCACGTTACAACCTGTACGTCCTGCGCATGCGCATAATTTGATACTAACCTCGTCTGATAAAGAAATGCTTATGGGATTTGACTAAGCGATATCAGTAGTTTCGTGATTGTTTTATAATATTTTTTTAATATATTTTTACGAATCGAACTTACAAACTGTCGCGTTAACAGTCGCACGCTTGTGCCCCTGCGCCACTACGGCATCATAGATATATTAAAATAATATTTTATTTGATATTACTTATTATTTATTTTGCGTTTTTTTATATAATTTATGTACTTATACTAACTATAATGTTCTCATGCAGGCAAAATCGGAAGAACAATTGGCATGCGAGAAGGAATGGCTGCAAGCGGGCCACATGTGGCTAGCACACCGCGGTGGCTTCACCGCCGTCGTAAGAGAAGGCGACGCTGATGCTGGTAGAGCCAAAGTACGCGTACTCCAAACTGGAGAAGTTATTACAGTTGATGAAGATGATTTGGAGAAGGTATTGAAGTTATAGATTTTATTAGATAGAAATAGTTTATTGGTCTCGTTTCAGTTTTAGAGGCCAGTCGTGCCGCAGGGGCACAGAGTGTGACTGTAAAAGCGACTGGGTGTGGGTTCGATTCCTACACAAGGAAATAATATGTTTCTTCGCTCTGGTGTCGAGGCAAAGCGTGGTGTTGAATTCTTACCACTCGACAATGCCTCCAGAACTCGGCGAAAAGTGCGGAACGGAGTATCTTAACACTAGGTTCCCCCTGTGTACCCTGCTGTGTGCAGGATACAGCGTGAAGCTGGTTTATTTTTTATTTATGTTGTTTGATGTTTAGTTTTAAGCTTCTTCTATACACAGGATAGGCGGGTTTAAGATTCCATTTTTAGAGTGTCATGTTGACTGGTAAAAATCAACGCCGCGCTTCATCATGTCATACCGGGAAAATAAATTCATTTTTAAATATATTTGTTTCCACGAATACGGATTATATTTATTACTATTAAATCTTTTTATATAACTGTGGGCGCGAGTAATCGTTTGGCAGAATCAGAACATTTAAAAAAATCTTTATGCTGGTAGGCAGAGAGAACCTAGTGTGCAAAGGCATTGCATGTTGAGTGGCGGAACTACGATAGAAGAAATAAAAATATAAATAAATAATAATTAATTCCCTCGAATGGTGATCGGTTCACGCCGTCAAAAATCCTGTTTGATGATTATTTTTTTATTTGACAGCTGATGCTTTCCGTGTGATCCCATGAGAAAATCACATAAGCTTTAAGTTTGCATTAAGTATGTGCGCGACAAATGGATGAATAACCCAATAAATATCACGCCAACCGATTTCGATTATTCTTTTTTTATTGGTCCCAATTTTGAGATATTTGAGATGTTAAAAATTATAATTATTAGCTCAACGCTTTATAGCACATAATATCTAGAATTTTCCATTGTAATTTATAAATTGTTCTTTATTATATAATAAATATTTAATTTAACAAATGACATAGGCCATTGAGACGGTTGGACATTTATTTATTGTAAAATAGAACATGATTATTCTACATCGTTTTTGTTGATCACGTTCTCGCTTTGAGGTCTGATTGCTATTGATTTATTATGATATTTTTTGCTATTTTTCGTCGTGATATTATGTAAGTATATTGTTTTATCTCCTATAATATTATATGAGGGGAAACTACTTAGTTTGTGTTTTTTTGTAAAGGAATAATTCAAAACTCCACCAAAATCCAATCTAAGACCAGGATTATAGAAATAATCTTAAAAAATATCAAGCTCCATATCTCCATCTCTCCATATCAATAAATTTATGTACCAAGTACCTATACTGTCAATCTGGATATCTTTGATTGTTCGGATAACATTAACAGTGGGTCATAAGAGACAATTAATACTCAAGTTCTTATAATTTTTTTGTTCGTATAAATTATTTTGCCTTGATTTCTTTTTAATTTGCCTAAAAGTTTTCTATTAAACGTGTTCTTAAATATTTTTTTATACTGGTTTAAAATATATTATATACTACACAAATACCAAACGCTCTTAGACTGGTTCTTAATTTTTTTGGAATGTAAACTGACAAAATTATGGAATGATTGATTTTATTGCATCAGTTAAATCCATTATTTAATAAAAAAATGAGTCAATGTTACCTAAATTAATAAGATGAATAATTATGACTACCTTTTTATGTCCCCATTTGATGGGGTAAATTGACAAATTACAAAATTCTAATTTTCCTCTAAACGGATTTATTATAATAGTTTTGTATGAATGTCTATGGGTGAGAAGTATTATGAGAGCACTAATAAAACAAAAACACAATGTGCTGAAAATTTTTAAATATAGTATAAACTATCTCTTGTACTTGTGAAAGTTACCCACATTGACTGTAAGTGATTTATTATTTCTCTGATATCGACGATCAGTATAATAATAATTTGTAAATTTAAAGGCCAACCCACCTCAACTGGAACGCTGTGAAGATATAGCGTCTTTGCGTTGCCTCAACGAGTGCGGCGCGTTGCACGTGCTCCGGTCGCGTCACGCTGCTGCTCTGCCGCATGCTCGAGCTGGACACGCACTGCTGGTGTTGGGACCCCCGAAACGGACTACTCCTGTTTATACTGAGAAGGTTTGTATTTATTTACTTTTTCTTTTTAGGGTTCCGTTCTTTAAAAAGAGGAAACGGGACCCATATAGAATCACTTTGTTTTCCGTCTGTCAAGAACATTTATCTCGAGAACGCGTGAACGTATCAATTCTTTAATTAATTTGGAATATGGAGGTCCACAGTCTTTTCGAGTACCGAAAAAAATCAAGCTTCCAAGTCAATTCAATCAAAAGGTACGAGAGTTTATGTATTGTTTTTGCTGCATTTTGTATGAAATTCGCCGCGTAATGAAATACCCTATATTGGTTTTGATTGCGCGGCGAATTTCACTGAACTACTTCCAGTGAACGTACAATTATGGAATATGACTAGAAGTGAGAACTTTTAGTATTAATTAAGACAGAAGAAATTTGCTTCGCGAGAAAATGAAAATATTAAATATTTAATTCGTCCAGTGGAATCGAACCCACTACTGTCGTGTTTACAGTCCCACGCTTGTGCCCCAGCGCCACTTGCGCCACGGATGCTTTACTTCATTTATTTAATAATTTCCTTATTGAATTAATTGTCTTATCAGGTCGCAGCCATGTTCCGAGGGTGTCGAGTGGATGACATGCCCCCGCACGTGTTCGCAGCAGCACAATCCGCCCATAGATGTATGCTGGCTTCGAGGCGCGATCGTGCTATTGTGTTTCTTGGAAGGTAATCAATTATTTTATTTAATCTAAAAATCTTTTGACGAAGCGCTGCGTTGAATTCCGCAACCCAAATGCTCCATCCAGAATTCAGCGGAGAATGGGGAACGGGGTGTCTTAACACCAGGTTCCCTCTGCCTACCCTGCTGTGAACAGAATACACCGTGACTCTAAAAAAAATTAAAATTATAGCATATTGTAGCGTATTGATTTCACTAGCATATAATATATAACGTCTACAAATCCTTTATTTTTTCTATTTCCTTTATTCTGTCTAACATATGCTTTAGTTTTGATGAAAAATTCTATAAGGTTGAAAATTTCTATAAGGATATTTCTCGTAACCTCTAAGATATTATTTACATTATGTTAATTTAACACAATCATAAATATATTTATTATCAACGAATTATGATTATTGAAATCACTTAGTTTGCATAACTTGCCTTTAAACATTCTATCTCGAATATTTTAGGTAAATTCTTCAGATTCGTAGTAATATTATATTTTTGCCACATTTACTATTATATCTAGAGGCCGTCGTAGCGCAGGGGCACAAGCCTGTAACTGTAACGCGACGGTTGTGGGTTCGATCCTCACTCGGTGGAATGAATTATTATTTATTAATATTTTCTTTTTTTCTCTCTGGCACCAGGTAAAAGCTGGGCGTTGACTCCCGCCATTCAACACGCAATGTCTCGAAACATTCAGCGGAAAGTGGAGAATGGATTGTCTTAACATTAAGTTTCCTCTGCGTAGCGTACGCACGCTGTGTGCGGGAAAAATCCCCGAGTTTTGCCTCGAAGAAATAAACCTCGAAATAAATGTATATATTAAATATTAGATTTTCGAGCTCGAGCGAGAATCGAATTCACAACCTGTCGCGCTTACAGTCACACGTGCACGCTTCGTGCCCCTGCGATACTACTATAGCATTTCCTTCTAGATATTATGTAATATCGTGTTGTAATAATTTGTATTACAATATAGAGAAAATTAATAAGGTTGATTTACATTATATACAAAACAAACCTAGCCCTTTAACCATTCAAGGCATCTCGTTATATCTCCAAGTGGTCCTATAAATTTTAAATTGTAGGAAACGCAAGGTATTGACATCGAGCATAATAATTCTTCAATATAAATTATTGTGATTTAACTTTTCTTGTATATTTCCTTATAGAGTCGTTACTATGATGGACTTGATTTAATATCTTATGAGAAAGAGGTTGCACTGGTTTTGTTCGCGGTTTCACTTTAAATGTGAAGGTAGTTGGTTCGATACAAATTCGGAGAAATAAATAATTTTCAGACATAGACAAAGATGCCGCGTTAAGTTCCGCCACTAAACACGCAATATTAGGCAAATTGGGAATCTAAAACATATGCTTTAACTGCAATTTATTTTTAATTAACTAATTTTTTGGTTTCTTTGGAGTTATAACGTTGTTTATTTAGAAAAATAATTTAATTTAAATTTTACAATTCAATTGTAGGCATCAATGAAACGTCGCCCGCGTCGCCAAATCCTCATAAATTCAAGGTTGCTTGTTGGTTATTCTCAAACCATTGTCATTCTATAGAAATGTATCATAATTATCGTTATTTCAAACATTCACACAAATTGTAAATATAAACGCAACAGGTTGTGAGTTCGATATCCACTCGAGGAAATGGAATATTTAATATTTTATCGAGATATCGAAGCAAAGTGCGGCGTTGAGTTCCGCCGCTCAACACCCAATGCTTCCTGAACTCGGCGGAAAGTGGTCAACGGAGTACCTTAACACAAGGTTCCTTCTGCCTATCCTGCTGTGTGCGGGATACAGTGTGAAGCTGATTTATTTTGTTTGATTTATTTATAAATTTAATATTGTTTTAAATTTAATTATAATATAAAAATAAGAAGTTATTGAAGCATTGAACATGAATTTTAAACTATGATTATATTATTATTATTATATAATAATAATATAAATGAATAATCATTATTTATAAAAACTCTGAATATTTTCTCTTCCAGGTCGGGTTCTGGTAAAACATCAGCGATGCGACATTGCGTGTGGTATCTGGCGAGTGCTTACCCCGCGCAAGGGTCCAAGCTGACTCCGGAAAGACTGGACGCCGCATTGGACGTTCTACATGCTTTCGGTTCCAGTCGGTAAGTTGGATATTTATTAAAGACATAACTTATTTCAATTATCTTATATATGAATACTAAAATTCTGGTTGTCCCAGTGGACAGAGTCTGACTGAAAACTCTATAGTTGTGACTTCGATTATTGGATATATGAACTTCCGAATTTGGGCCAAAAGGGTAGAAGGGATGTCCTAGATTTTGTATACACATCGCACCTTTAGAATTATAGTGACCTAATAAAAAAAATGATTTTGAGTTCTTGTCAGAAATTGACCTAAAACGACGACCTAAAACGACGCTCTGTACACAGCAACCCTGCTGCAGGCAGGGGAACTTAGAATTAAGACACTTGGTTCCCCACTTGTTCCCCACTCCCCGCCGATCTTTGAAGGCGGAAGGTGGGAAACAAGGTCAATTTCTGACAAAAATTCAAAGTCATGGTTTTTTTGATTAGGTCACTATAATTCTAAAGGTGCGACATATATAATATTTTTTAAATAGATAGCCTATTTAAAAATGATTACATATAACGGATTTATCAAATAAAAATTATTCTTTTTTCTAATATTATTTTTGGATTTGTTTCGAATGTTATTCAATCTTTTTATTGATCTCTTTGTCTATTTTATAATGTAATATAAATAATACATTAGAATTTTAAATTAAGCAAAAGACATTTAAAATTTTAACATATTTGTTTATTTTAACTAGTTTATGCTTATAGAAATGTTAATCACAACCGGCACGAGTGTATCTTTCCATAGAAATAACGAGTAAAAATTTTTTCGATCTCTTCTGATGTTAAACCAAACTCATAAAATAATTGTTGAAATGTTTCGTTGATTTAATTAATAATAATATTATGTATAAAAATCTCATAAAACTAAAATGTTTTTATGTAAGTTTAATCAACGTATTTTATTTCTTATCGTGAATATCGATATTTATAATATTAGAGATCCTAACGCGGCCGCCCGCTTAACCTTAGCTGCTTATTATATCCAAATTATACAAAATCGTTACATAAATTGTAGTATACGTCTTATTCTGGTGTATAAGCTACGTTATTGTAAAGTTTCATCACAATCTGTTCAGTAGTTTTAGCGTGAAAATGGAGCATACATCCTCACTCACTTTTACCTCACTTTTAAATTTATAACGTAATTAAGATTATAAGATTAGTAGTATAGGAGATAAACTACTCTTTGTCAATAAAGGTTGTTCGTGTTTATGTTACATTTTGAACGTCAGACATTACATTAGGACGGAATATTCAATTTCAGTTTCTTACTTATACAATACTAACAAAATACGCAATGTTTTTGTTTCGGACTTATCTTTTCCAATAAAGAAAAAGTGTAAAAAGAAGAAAACCTTAGATAATATTATTTATTTAGTTCAGTCAAAATGGCTGAATTAAGAGATTAAATAAAATAATATATATTTTTTTCAGGACGGGCTCAAATTCTTTCGCATCACGTTTCGTTTCGCTGACGTCTCTGGACTTCGACGGCGGTGGTGCTTTAGTATCGGCGTCTGTGCAAATACTGTTACCGGATTTGAAGCCGGAACAAACTGGTCTACGAGCTTTGCATGCGTGAGTGTTAAAAATATAGATTATAATCCTAATAATAAATTATTATTAAAAAGAAGTGGTTGTAATTCGCATTGGACATCCTCATATGGACGTGAGAAAAAGTTTGCAGGAATCTGAATAAAGGATCGTTTTGCTTTTAAAAAATATATGATATACTTAATATATTAATGAAAAATGAAATCAAATCAGCTTCACGCTGTATCCCGCACACATTAGGGTAGGCAGAGGAAACCTAGTGTTAAGACACACTATTCCCCTCTTACCGCCGGTCGAGTGAGGTGAGTGACGAAACCCAACGCCGCGCTTTGCCTTTAAACTAAAGCGATAAAACGGAAATATACATTTAAATCAATATTTAATTTCCTCGAGCGGGGATCGAACCTACAACCAGTCGCTTTTACAGTCACACTTTGAGCGTCTTTGTGCATTGTAGCTATATAAGTCAATTGTCTTGTTAATCGTTTTGCTTTAATTCATGATTTATCGTTTTGTCGTAATTTATAGTTTTAATTCTTAATTATAGATTATTCCACGGTTGTGATGGTCGCCTTCGTCGTGAACTACTCCTGGACCAGGCTCCGGTCAGTGCTTCGAACCCCTACATCAGTTCCTCAGAGAAAGCTGAAGCGCCATCGGAGTTTTCAGCTTTAAAGGATGCTTTGAAACTACTGGCCGTGACTGAACAAGAACAAATGGCGATATGGAAAATTTTAGCTGCTGTATGCCATTTGGGATGGGCAGGTGTTGTTAGAGGTAGGTTATAGTTACTACTAATAATATTATAATTTTTTTTACATAATATTTATTTAGCTTTATGGGTTGCCTTCGTACAAACATGTTTTAAAAGCGAATTTAGAGTCTATTGCCTTACTGACCATGTATGAATTTTGTCAATCAACCAGTTCTCTGTAGTTTCTAGCCGAAGTCCAACTTCTGGATATCTCATAATAGAAGTCCCCTATATATATTGAAGCCTGTATAATCATACAAAATAAAATAATGGCATTTATCCCCCACTGCAGGCGTTTCTCTTAGTATTTTTATGGTGGGACAACTATCTGCAGTCCACACACTTGTATTGATCAATTTTAACCTAATTTTAGAAATATTAAAGAATTCATATTCTTATAATTGATATGGCATTTCTAAAAGGGCATCTATCCCAGTTTTACCCTATAATATTTTTCACTCGAAAAGATATCAACATACTTGTATCTAAATGATTAGCTTTTTTGCGACTTCAAAGGACCAAATGCTTCTAAATACTGCAAAAACATTTTTTTTAGAAATTCTTAATATAAACTGTATTATTATCGGCGTGTTGAAGAGTCCAAATAGAACCTACAACTCGAAAGCATCTTTAAATTAATCTAATACAACAATTTAACTTACACAGCCAACACGGCGTCGGGTCTCCAGCACCAGTTCGCGAGCACCGGGAGCGCGGCGCGCGCGGGGCGCTTGCTGGGCGTGGGCGCGGACGAGCTGGCTCGCGCTGTGTTCACGCCCCCCACTCCGCCTTCGCCGCAACCGTCTGTGTTGAGGTATAGTTCTGTTATATTGTTGTCATTTAATATTTTAAATCTACATTGTTATTAGGTGGATTTTGTAAGTGATTTCTCTATGAAAATTGCTGTTGTGATAGTGAAATTGTAACTTTCGTTTATTATTCTATTCCAAAAGTATTTGTTAGCTAGCAGTTAGCAATAGAACCGCTTTTACATGTGGCTTTCCACCTTTAGGTTATGTTTAACAAAATTTTTTTAATAACTCATATTTTTTAAAATTCATAACAACATTTAAATATATATTAAATAATTTAAGTGGTAATTTCACTGTATATTGTAAAAAATACATATTTAATCTTTTAATTTTCTTTATTAGGTAAAACATATAAATTACCATAATAATAAGTTCTTTGATTTTCACGATTATTACACATTTTAAATGAAACGTATATTTTGTAATTTTTTACATTATTCCAAACGTCGGGTTCAGGTCATTTACCATAATAATTTTATATAAATAATAATATTTCAGAACTCCATCACCGTCAAACGAGAAAGAGACGCCCGGCTCGGACGCTCTCGACGCGTTCGTGTCGGGGCTCTACAGTGAGACATTTAACATCGTTGCTGCATTAGTTAATAGGTATTTAGTATAGATAGAATACTTGTTTTTTTTAATATTCACTTGTGTTTTTTTTTTAGTCTATATCTGTGTTTTTGATCAGCGCTATTTATGTTTATTTTTATATGAAGCCTTGAGTTAAATATAATTATTGAAATAAAATAATTAAAAACTTAAATAAAGATAAATTTCTTTAACGAAATCCTTTTATCTTAGTCGGCTAATATCATAATACATATATATGTATTCTAATGACGAAATAGGAGTTTAATACATTTTTGTTAATGTCATTGTCAAAATAAAATTAAAATATAAAATTCTAGTACATTCTAGTGCATTTATAAAATCTAATCTTACCAAACATGTATAAACAGGAGTCTATCAACGTCAGCAAGAACGTCGGCGTCCATCCTGTTGCTGGACACGCCCGGCGCGGACAACCCCATGTGCGCGGGGCAGCAGAGCGGTGCTACGCTATCTAAATTGTTGTCTAATTATTTACAGGTATCTATGAATAACAAGTAAATATTAAATATTGGCATCGATGACGGTAGTTATTGGGTCATTTAATAATATTGTTTTACG
>DWAN01003476.1:0-13383 GCA_018230445.1 Heliconius hewitsoni
CCCTCTGCCTACCCTGCTGTGTGCGGGATACAGCGTGAAGCTGATTTTTTTTTTAGTAATAAGTGATATAAGAAGCACATCCTTTTGTAGTCTTGTATGTCTAAACTAGACCTACATATATGCAAATAATTGCTACTAACATAGGAACACGCAATGCATTGAGCAACATATCTCCCGTAATAATTGAATATATTTGTCAAACCTATTATGGCTATTACTTTTCTCAAGGTGGTTTTCGTAAGAGTTTACACAACTTTAGTATTTTATTATAATATGATAATATACTAAAAAATTAAATAGGCAGTTTTAATGATACTTGTTTGTATAAAACTTTTATTATAATTTAGTAGATATCATAGACGGTACGGCGCCTTCACCTAATATATTTATATATATCATACATCTATCTATATATCAAATTTCTTTTTTATCGGTTTAACTTTTGATCAAATCTCCCTAACAATATCATATTAATGTTAATATATATATACATATATAAAATAAAAACCTACGCTTTATATTGCTTTTATATGCAGTGCGCGTTCTAATCTGTCCTTCACAGATAAAACTTACAAGTCCATTATGTCTTCCGGTGATGTGATCCTTATTACTAAGTATCAGTAATATATACCTAATATTAAGATAATTGTTTCAGCAATAGGTATTTATTTAATACAATTATAAACTTTAATATCTATTTAAGATTTTGTAAATCTTGATTATATTTTCTTATAATATTCGTATAATGTAAGGAAATTTGAAAATAGGCTAACATTTTGTAAATGTTAATATTTACAGAATTGAGGATGTTGTCTCAATTACCAGTTAGCTACGATATAAAAAAACTATATTTGTAATAGCTTTATTACATAATAGTGTTGATTTATGAATTCGTGGTTAGACTTGTAATATAATTATTCTTAATCTGTTTGCTTTGTCTGTCTGTGGATATAGTGTATTAGGGCGTGTCTGTTTATATTAATGTTAATGATCACGTTACCATGTCCACCTAAACGGCTTTAATTTAACATGGTTCTATGAAATATGTAAATCTTAAATAAAGTCTCCTTAGTAAACTCCTTGAAAGTTGTAGTTCATTTAAATGTATATATTAAATAAAAAACGTACATAATTTTCAATACAATTAATATGAATAGTCTTAGGATTTTTTTTCAGTACTATATTCAGTCTATATGTTAAAAGAATGGTTCATATAATTATTACAAAGAGCACTCTTAATATGGCATTTTAGTTCCATTTTTGTCAATAAGTTTTTCGCCTTTCGCCCTCATTTTTCATTACTACTAACATAATAGGTACGCAAAATTGGCTAGCACCTAGATTTTGCAATTAGAACTTCAAACAAAAACATGATTTGTAAAATAAGGATAATTGTAGCAAAGCAACATATTTTGACACCTTTTATACTAGGATGTATGTATATCCTAATAAATTTACAAGTTATATAAAAAAAACTATATCAATATATATAAGATTATCGAATGTAAAAGTAAAATTTTCTATAGTAGAAAATTTACATTTTCGGTCGTTGACGTTCCTTCCCAGATATACTTTTGTATTAATTTAAATAAGCGTCCTTCAATAGAGGCGTTTTGATGTCCTCCGACAATAAACGCGGTCGTCAACGATGCGAATTTGAACGTCAGCATCGAATTGGCGATTCCTATCGTTTCTGCCCGACCATTGTTCAGAATATGTCTCGCAAGTTATTGTTCGTTGGACTTCGAAGTCGCTGTAGTATTGCGAGTTTTAATCAGGACCGTACACGTCTAGAATGTTAATGTTTTAGTATTCATTTAATATTGAGTATGCGACCACGATTGCATCTCTTTAGAGTTGTGTGTTTTCAAAAGGAAAATCTAGATTTTTTTAATGATTGTTACGAGAAATATTGTACCGAGTTTTTATTATTTTTACCTTATAAAATTTAACATTTCCATATGTGTGTAAGATAAATGTTTATATATTTTAAGGCACTCGTGAGTTATATGTAATTGAAGATAATTCTGGGTTACGTATTTTAATGACACTATTATGAACTCAACGCTGACCCGATTGTTATGGTTATTTTGCAATTATTTCGTACGATTCCGAGATGATTGCTCTTTTGACACTTTACTCCATAATATTTTTTTTTTGTCTATATGTAAACATTTTCCTTGCATTTATCAAAAAAGTTTACTTTATTAATAATAAGATATGATATTTCGTTGCTCTGGATTTCGTAACATTGATTTTTCTTGAAATTGAACAGTCTATATTCGTTCGAGCACTCGTATTACACGTATTATTGAATAACTGCTAGTTTATATACACTTATTATTTTAACTTTTTCTTTACGTTTGAATCTTTTCAGGACTTTTTGTTAAATACTGTAAGGCTTAGCAATACCTAAACTGCTATAATTTGATATTTATTAGGTATTTAATTTATCTGTCCCAAAGTGTGTATGATTCCGTTGATGTCTTTAGTACTGCTCTCATGGCGTTTCAAAATTACGTTGATATAGAAAGAAAAGTCTTTATAGAAACATAAAAATAAGAAATAAAACTATTCAATAATACGATATTTTACTATTTTATATGTAAACTGTTTTCTTCAAATATCTGAAAATTATATATTATATATGTTAGCTGCGCTAGTAAATTATTTTTAACAAATATAGTTTTTGATTACCAATATTTTTGTCCAATACAAATCCATGTATATTTAGATCAAAAGGTATTTATAGCAAATTGTAAAAATATTTTCGCCAAACAAAAAAAACAAAGCATAAAATCTCCTATCGTACTCATACAACAGTTAGATGAAAAAAAAATATATACCTACCTACTATAAACGAAATACAAGTAACACTTTCTATTAAGTTGAATTTGCATTGAAAGCAAAATTCGTTCATCACTTTCCTCTGACCTACCAAGCGATGTTTAGTAATGAATTAAACTGGTCCTCATAACAGTATCTCAAGGTACGAGGGGGGCAGGTCGACGACACTTGTTGTGATTAATTCATATATTTTTTTATTTTAGGCTATTTTATAATAGTAATATTAATATTATGGGCCAGTCGTAGCGCAGTGGTTCAAAGTGAGACTGTAAACGCGACTGGTTGTGGGTTCGATCCCCACTTTATATTTCTATTTCTTCGGTCTGGTGTCGAGGCAAAGGGTGGCGTTGAGTTTCGCCACTCAACGCACAATACCTCCAGAATTCGGCGGAAAGTGGGGCACGGAGTGTCTTACAATAGGTTCCCTCTGCTTTCCCTGCTGTGTACGGGATACGTAAAGCTGAAAAAAAATTAATATAGGTATATAATTCAACGATTGAGCAGAATCCGAATTCTCACAGGACACGTGTCACTTCGTCATCTAAACATATGTATGTGTTGAAACGATGACCCATACGTTGGCTCAGAACGCTAATCACCACAGCATGCCTGCATGTTTCGCAACCACCGGACAGACCGCTCACTCGATGCGAAATACTTTGATCGACTGTAATTCGAATAAATCTTTTTGATGCTATTTTAAGATTACTGTCTAATAAGCCATACCCGTTAAATCAGCCTTCGTATATAATATCTAGCTTTTATATAATTTCAGAATTATAATTTTTTATATAGGTTTATCATTTCTTTTCAGTTTCACGCTGTATTCCGTTTATAGCAAGGTAGAGAGAGGGAATCCAGTCTTAAGTCCCGATTTTCCGAACCATTGAGTTCAATAATTTTACAAATTATTGTTATGAAAAATAATATAACTTTGTATAATTACCGGAACACAAATTCTTACTAAAAGTTAATCGAGCATATGTGAATTTAAAAAATATATATTATAATAGAATCGGTGAGCTATTATATAGAGCTGTAAAAATTTTTTTAACATTTAATACATCGTCGCCACGTCGTGTTGCAAGCCTCAATGTTAAAATGTACGTTATTACTTGCCGTTCCAATTTTGTAAAATCTGTCTATATCATAAATATATTTTGTAAGACATTCGTTATTATTGTAATTTCGTTATAACTATTTCCACATTGACGAAAGAAAATGTAAATATTATTTACGAAAATTATATCTTCTACGAGATATCGGTTGGCGTCGATTAGAAAAGTAGACGGCGGCGCGAGCTCCGAGAGGGGATTCAAGGCCGTCCACGTGACACACATTCATCCCACCACATTCACCTTCCGTCCGCCACCTGCCCACCACCACTGTCAAGGCTGGATTGCGAAAGACCACTTCGCCAGCACACACACGCCAAGCACTCGGTTTACGCGAGACCCGCTTGCGAAGAATTCATGTCGCAATCTATCATTGTATAGAATTTTCTCATCATGTCAATGATGGTTTTCAAGTTCACAATGTTGTGGTGCAATTTGGTCAATTCAAAAATATAGAAATCTTCATAATTTATATTGACTGTCTATGTTTTGGAGATTTGATTTACCTACTTATTTCTTAACGTTACCGATATATATTTTATGTTTTTTTTATAGATTTTAATATTATATTATTTATATTAAAAGTATAGATGTGGAACAGGAAGCCTTGCACACTTGTATAAATTATATCCAATATAAATGAGTAGAGTGCAGAATAGAAACGTAAACGCACTCAGAATATAGTTGGCGTGAAATCGTAGAGATTTTTCTGGTAAATTATTCATGTGGCTTGCGTTGGGCACACTTTCAAGACTATCGTTCACAAGTAAAGAAAGCCTTTCACTCTTATTGATACTTTCCTGCGATATATTGACACATTATATGCTTATATGTATGAATTGTATCACGAAAACCTATAAATTGATAGTGCGTCAGTAAAAATAATAAAATACATTGCCGTATCACGATCTGCACGACTTGACAATTGTTGACAGAAATTAATAAAAGGAATTTGTTTATGTTTTAAAAATATTATTCTACACTTAGGAATAATACTTTAAAATATATAAAGATTAAATTTCTATAGTGTTATAATACTTTCTTTAAGAAATATTTATTTTAAAGGATTTTTAATATTCTCGCTATGTATGTAAGATTCTCACATGACTGTATGAAATTTAAAAAGTCGTAATATTTGATAATGCTATAATAAGTGTCTTCTTTTCTTAGTCTCTATATTTTGTCGTCAAATGATTTTAATTGAAGTAAGAGAGAAATTACACCAAACACTTAAACATATCGTATTTCTATGATTTTATATTTGAATAAAATTGTAAATGGTATAAATGTGGACAAAATCATAAGAAAGTAAATATTTACCGTTCATATTTACATTATTTCTATTGATTAGTCATTAAAAAATGAAAGCTATTTGATATTTACAAAGCTTTCTCTTTTAGTTTTAAAGCAATATACCTATACACCTGTGTTCTTATATATTAATAAATCTTATAATACAAATTCACAATTTTATTATTATTATTATTATAAAAATAAATAAAAATGTATGTGTATAGATAATTTAAAATTAACTATTTATTAAGTATATATTTATTTAATAGACACCCGTATAACGGATATAATATAGTTAGGACAGAAAGTGTGTTAATGCGTGCATGGTTTGATCAGCGAAGCGCGAACGACACGCACCACCACCGATCACTCCCATCTCAAATCCCGTTGTATCATGTTGGTGTATTTAATATGGTAAAAATATATACGTTTCATAGAAACAATAATATTTTATGATGTCTCGATAGAAGTAAATTTGGTTATTAAAGTCAAAAAGCAAAATTTATCTAGTACGAAGATGTATTCATATACATCTTGACTTTGGTTTGGTTTCCCAATAACCGAGTTCTCTCAGATTGCTTGAGTAAGTTTGAAAAAGGTCACATGTTTAAGGACAAGTTGCTTCGTCTGTTTGATCATTTGCGTTCTAGGTGAATGGGTGTGGTGGAGAGCCCCAAATTTATGGCATAGTACTACGGCACCAGATGTAGACGTTCACTAACATAGACGCTATTCTATTATTTATTTTAATTCTAAGTCAATCTTAAGCCGATTTGATTCTTCCTACATTAGTATATTACATGTACGAGTAAAAATCTTTCCTTATATGGAAAAATGTATTTTCCCCAAAAAAAACGTTCAATTCTTATGAAGCAAGGCCAAAAGTAACCATGTACCGTAAGTCGAAAAAAAATATATAAATCATTTACTTCCTTACTTCCTCAACCCCACAACCCATACCATACAAATATATATATATATATATATATATATATATATATATATATATATATATATATAGTAGTACTGTAAGTCGGTCACCGTATGTAGGTTAACCAGTGTCCAGTGTTCATTAATGGGCAGCGGGTGCGAGTCCAAGCGGCGGCGTCCGGCGAAACGTCCGACACAGTATTAGTATGCGCCGGCATCACAACTTTCTACACATTCTTAGTGGCAGCCGGAGAAATGAGCGCCGCCTATATACATAACAATCGTTTATTGAACGCCCGATCTAATGACGCATCAGAGTTATCTACACCCAAAATTATTGTCGAAAGTCATCATTGTATTAACTATATATATATATATAAAAACAGCTTCACGCTGTATCCCGCACATAGTATAGGATTAGAACAACCTAGTGTTAAGACACTCCGTTCACCCCTTTTATTATTGCGTTCTAACCGGAAAGTAGGACTAATAGCTTTGGTTTGGTGTTCACTGAGATGACCTACTCCGAATTAGATATATATATATACTTATATTTTATTCACTTACAATATTTAACTTGCCTAATTCCGAATGGCAAATCTTAGATACCTCAAGCGGTTGTCATTGAACTGAATTTGTGAGGTGTTTGCTTTTAAAATAATATACTACTACAGGCTTTGACTTATTATTTACATGATTTTTCTGATTCATGAATATGACATTAAATATATTTTAAAAATTGTTAATTTTAAAGTCAATAAATAATATAGAGTGTCAAATTTATATTTTTTATTTTTCGTTAATAATAATATGAGGGTAGACCAGATGCAGGGGGGCACAAGTGTGTGGCTGTAAACGCGACAGCTTGTGGGTCCCATTCACACTGGACGAAATTAAATATTTAACATTTTCGTTTCTTCGCTCTAGTTTAGTTTCGGGACAAAGCGCGGCGTTGAGTTCCACCACTCGATACACAATATGTCATAAAAAATGTAATTGATTATTATAAAACTAATATAAAGATCTGTATTCAATGAATATTTCTTTTAACTTCTTCCTTCCATATATAACCCTTTCATTTGTTTATCTGTCTATTATTTAAGTTTTATATTTCTATGTCTCCAGGTGGCCATGGCCGGCGACTTCATCCTCGCTGTGGCGTCGATGATGATAGCTCGCCTGCGCAGCGATGAAGTCACTCTTGTACTCAGTCAGGTAAGGATCCCCTACAAATTAAGCCTAATTTTATTTACTTTGAGGCAAGCGCGGTGCACTGGCACAGCGGTTATGCGTTCGATACCCACTCGGTTAATTTTTAACATTACGCCTTACTTAAGCCTAATTCTCTAAATTATTTATAAACTCATAAAATTTTTATGATTTATGTTTTCCTTTGGCGTGAGGCCAAATTCATTATAATACCTGTAATTGATGTATTTACTTTTAATAGAGCTATTTTAAATCGTAAAGCAATATTTTTTTTAATAGCTTTGTAATGAATTTACTTCAAATCTACCTATTGTTTGTTTTTATTACAAACAATAGGTTAAAATCAAAAAAATTAATCATCAGGCAGGCAGGCATGGTAGGCAGAGGAAGTGTTATGACACTCTGTTCCCGGTGTTGTGTGGCGGAAATCAACGCCTTTCCTCAAGCGGCGATCGAACCCACAACCAGTCGATTGCACACTTTGTACCACAACAAACAATAGGTCGTTGTCGAAAAAAATTTTGAAACTAAAATAAATCATATTACTATTCACACTAAAACAATAAACATTAGAAAAGAACCTAGTTATAAACCTAAATTGTATATTTAATATCACGAATACCCAATAAGTATCTGAAGTGATAGTATTTAACTCAAGGCCTAATGGTTTTAGGCTATCAGACAGCAAAAAGTGTCCGCGTTCAAACATGACGTTTACTATTTGTACGAATGGGACGACGGTGTTTACAGTACCGTCGACGAGACGTGGCCGCCATCAAGTTAGGCTCTGTAAACTCTTGCGCATTATTAACTCGGGAAGATAATAATGAACAATAACAAAAAGTCAAATCTCTTCAGCCGTTAGCTAACTTCGGGGCTGCCACGACTCGTCGACCGTACTGTATGTGAGTTTATGATGTTTTATTTTAAGGTTATCTGTAATTGACACACAATATGCTATCACTGCAGTTCTTAATTTATTTTTTAATGTATTTTCATGTTTATGTTTCAGGTGGTCACAGATTTAGTCCAAGGAGAATTTATGCAGCTCGGCAGCAAGGAAACAGAAAATGAGCGGTTTGCACATTACTTAACAAAGACATACAGAAAGACAGCCTCCCTCATCGCTAATTCTGTTAAAGCGGTAACTATATAGTTTTATTTTTAAATAATTTTGAGGCCATCGTGACGCAATGGCACAGCTTCTGATTGTAAATGCAATGGTTACGGGTCCAAGTCTCACTTGGGGGAATGAATTATTCGTTTAATGTTTTCATTTTGTCGCTCTTGCAATTGCGACTTGAATTTCGGGACTCAATACACAATGTTTCGAAACTTTGAAAATTAGTGAAAAGCGTGTCTTAAAACTAGATTCTCTCTGCCTACCTTTTAGATAGATTTCTTTAGAAAAACGAAAAAGTAACTTAGCCCTATTAGATATAGCTTAGAATTGAACCCGTCAACATGTTTTAAAAGTTTAGCCTGGGCGGTTTAGCCAGCAACCGTTACAGCCATATTAGCGTTTATAACATATTATTTATGTTCATTCAATTGAATGTTCATGTTTAGAATAATTAATGCTCAAATTTATTTTTATAAAACAAGTACATCACTATCGTAGCGTTTGGAGCTCCGTTCTCTCAAACTACCCCGCTATGGATAAAGCGTGAAGCTAGATTAGATTAGTACATCACTATTTCAATAAAAATCGTCGTTGGCTTCAATATCTTTATTTTTAATATAGTTTATAGTCACGAATACATTATAAAATTACTTTCATTTAATCACACACACGTATTTACATGTTTCATGTTTTGTTTTTGTTGCTTTTCGTAATAATATGGTAATGAAATAGTTACGTACCGTTTGGAAACAACTGAGATATGTACGTAAAAGTTTTCTTTTACAAATCTCATATCAATATTCATGTCCTGTCCCAATTGCAAGGAGTTTCTCATATATTTGCCCAATAGATGTAAGATAAAAACAAGGTATATTTCGGTATAAAGTCCTTGTTATATTTTTGTTTTATTTGTATTATTTGATTTTCATTTGATCTATAATATTTACTTGTTAACATAACGAATAAATAAACACGTAAAATAATAACTTAAATGTGTTAGTCACGACGGCTTTATTGAATTAATAATACAATTCATTCATTTAGGCTATCGTGACACAGTGTCTTATTGTAAACGCAACGGTTGTGGGTTCGATTTCCTGTAAGGGATTAGTTATTTTTATTTCATTTGTGGTACAAAGAAGACAAAGCGTGACGTTGTGCTCCGCCATTTAACGAGGACGGAGTCTCTTAATACTGGGTTCCCTCTATCTACAAGGGAAACAGTTTGAAGCTAAAAAGAAATCATAATGATAGTAATTCAATTTCTAGGTGGCGCTTCTAAGTGGTGCAGATGAAACTACATCTGAGTTGGCATTCCAATATGGTCGTAATCTGGGTCTGTCCTTCCAACTGGTGGATGATTTGTTAGATTTCGTATCATCTGCACAGGCGATGGGAAAACCCACTGCGACAGACCTTCGACTTGGACTCGCGACCGCTCCAGTTCTTTTTGCTTGTGAAAAGGTAACTACTTTCTTTTATACTAAAGATTATTTTAAAAATGTATAAAGAATTAAGAATTGTAACTTTTCAAGCGACGCTAGTTCGAGTCTCGCTGTCATTTTCAAAAATATGTTTATATCCTTAATATAAAGCAGAATAACACACTACTACAAAAATTTTGTATTATTATTAATTATTGAACTTAACGTAAGTCAATTTTGATTGAGGTTATTGTTGCCTATTTATTTTTTAAATATTTATTTAATGTATAAATAAATATTTATTAAATATTATGTAGTTTATTATAAACAATTTTGGTTCCATTTCCGCTTGGGGGAATGAAGTATTTTCATATTTTCGCTCTGGTAACAATATAAAGCGTGTAACCGAGTTCCGCCCAATGTCAAACAAAAAACACTATGTCTCATAAATTGGGAGGTGCATTGATATGAGAGTGTCTTAACACTAGATATCCTTTTCCTCTACCTTTTTATTTTCGAGATATAGTGTGTAGACAAAAATAAAAAAAATCACTAATTCCAACCTAATTTCCAGTATCCAGAACTGAATCCAATGATAATGAGGAGGTTCCAAGAGGCCGGCGACGTAGAGAAGGCCTTCGAACTGGTACATAAATCACGTGGCCTCGAACAGACGAGGTTCTTAGCTAAGAAACACGGGCTCGAAGCCGCACGCCTCGCCGCCGAACTCGCGGACTCACCGTACCAGAAGGGACTCGTTGTGACCACCGATTTAGTTCTAAACAGAATTAAATAAATTACTAAGAGCTACTACGAACGTAATATTTTTGATTTGGAGGTAAGCACAAAAATACGGTCGACGCTATTTCAATGTTTATATGTGAGTTTGAGATTACGCCTATAAGTTACGCCATACGGAGATGTCTACGAAGATTGACACTTTATCACAAAAAAAATGTATATTATTTCGGTACAGCTGTTTTAGTTTTATAATTTCTTATTACAAAGTATGTCACAAAAATGGCGGTGTCACAAATGTGACCATTATTGACAAAGGTAAAAAAATCATAAAATTTGGTCCAATGGCGTAATTTATGGAGGTCGCACTGTCATTTTATTCTAGGCGAGATAATAAAGGTGTAAAAATTAAAGAATACTCCATTTCGATATTATATTCATAAATTATATCTTCATTTGAAATTGTATGTTTGGCTCATCACTCATTTTTTAGCTGTTGAATATATTTGGAAAATATTAATTGCTGATAATATTTCTAATATGCATTTCATAATAATCCTAGAATAACCCAAAAGTGTATACAATAAAATAAAATACAATTTATTTTTAATATAAAATGTATGTTATTAATGATTCGGCCTATCAAGAAATGTTAAAAAAAATCAAATTTACACAATAAGAGCATGTTTCAAAAAAATGAATGATAAGTTTGTTCATTGTGCCTAAAAAATATATAAAAATCAAAATAAATCAAAATGTACATTGATAAGAACATGGATGGAACAAATTCTGGAGACAAAATTAATTTTGTATACTTTCTACATAAAAATGTAGCTTAAAGGATATTATATTCGATCGATATTTTAATTACAGTTGTAACTAACGTAATCAGATGAATGTCTCCGAAATATAAAGGAGCTGTTTTAAGTGAATTTTATGGATATATTCCCTCCAAACTTGAAGTAGCAATCTGTTGAAAGGCATCCACAGTTCACCGCCTTATTAATTTACATTCGTCGAACTCTTCCGAGTACTTTCTTGTTCTTACCTTACCTGAACTTCCAAGTACTTTGGAAGATATAATGTATCAATGATAAATATTTAATTCGTTAATGTTTCAAACGAAACATTGAATTTTGGATACCTTTTAGAAGGTTGTGTGACGTTAAAATATAATTGAAATAAGTGTGTATGAATTCTGTTATGATTGAGAAAAGTTACGTGCGTGCCTTAGGTTATTCTGTATTCGTGTAAAATATTTTATCTATAAAATAACCTTAGATATTCTGTCAAGTGCCCGAACCCAATGTTATTTGATATCATGGTTGAATGTAAACTGACCACTTGACACCAAATTCATATGTCATTGTACGTGACTTTAAATTTTATTTATTTTATTAATAACATATTATCTTACATTATTCTTTCCCACACATATGTGACCTGATTTATTTTAAGTTTTCTTTGAATATTACGTTCATAGCAAACTATATTCTATTCGTCTACATATTCGATTACTTTGACTAGCCACTGTTATAGATAAGCGTGTACGTAACCGTAACCACCCGTTACCAAATAGGGGCCTTCCGTAAGCTGCTTACGTCACACGTGGTGGGGGGTGGCCCCTCACCTTCGTTTACGTGTGACGACGAAGTATGTCATTGTGTGACCTCGTGACATCACATTTTAACATGTACTGTTGCTTTATTTTAATAATTTCTAAGTATGAAATTGCAACTTGTGTGACGTCACACTAGGGTGGTCTTGTAATGACAGAGAGGGTTCAAAAATTATAATAATCGAGTGTCGTAATTTATGGATGGCCCCCTACCGCTCGCTGTATTACTTGTACAATCAACTGCTCAACTGATGCTGAACAGGTCTACATGCAGTAGACGAAATTGTATATAGATATATATTTTAGTTATAAATGTTCTTTTTTTTTTTTCATTCTTGTGCAATTTTTCTATGTAGGCATAACGTTATATGAAGTAGGTACCTGTGTAACACAAATTCTTTGAGTCAAATTGTTTTTAACATTTCCCAGTGCTATTTGTTATTTCTGCAATTATTAAGCATTATATTATACGCATATGTACGATGAACTAATGTCAGATTTAGTTTAAATTTCATTATTGACAGTCTGGACGTTTGTATTATTAAAAGTATTTTAAAATGTTTACCGTGATTTTTGATTTATGCTTTAGTAAAACTGTCATTTATGAACAGGGAATGCGCGTATGCGTTTAATGTAATGTCTTGTATTAGCAATTCGAACATTGTAAATACTGAGTTATTGGATAAGTTACCGGCGTTTCATCTTCAAAACCAATTACCTCAATTTCTTTAGTTTTGCGTGAAGGTACATATATAGTATTAAATTGTTATTTTTCAAGGAAGTGCACCATCGTTTTACTTGATTGACAATGTCAATATATAAAATAAAAGCAGTTTTGTAACTATTAAATAATTGTAAATAACGAATTACATGTTATTATTCAACTCTCAAAGGGTATATGATCGTGGTATACAAATAATACAATAATTAGTCCATAATATGTCCAAAAATATAAGAAGCCGACGCAATGATTAAATATGTATAATATAGTATTAAAAAAATGTTTATCAATTTTAACTAAATAGATATATATAATTTTTAAACAATTTTAAAGTGTTAATCCACACTTAGGAAATATAAATACTT
>DWAN01003477.1:0-13382 GCA_018230445.1 Heliconius hewitsoni
TATATATATATATATATATATATATATATATATATATATATATATATATTTCTCATTTCCCTTAGAACGTATCTAATGAAAATAAAAAAAAATCTAAATTTATTTATTTCAAATAATAATGATTATACCAATATCTGTAATATACAAAAACTTAGGTCACCCTACCTACCCATATAAGTCGATGGGCGTCACTGAGGCTGCTCTGTCGATTATTGGAGTATTGCTTATTATAATTTAATGTTTGACGCCGGGACTGTCCGCCGTTACCGCTATAATGAGGCATACTAATGACGAAACGTGTAAATAAATTAGAGGGTGTGGCCGTTTGTCTTAATTGCTTTGGAAAATTTCATTTAGTTTTAATGTTGATACTGATTTAAGTATAGATTTAGAAAATAAATATGAACCTTTCACTTATCCGAACCTTTGGTCTTCGCTTTTCAATGGAATTTGAGATTTCGTGGATCTTAACGCCACGCTTGATCAGACGCTGTCACGCTGCACCATGATAAATAGATAAAACTTAATATTTTATACTCAAAATATAGTTAGGTCGAAGTCAAGGCCAAGACCAAGCAAAGCGCGGCGTTGAGTTCCGCCACTCAACACGCAATATTACCAGCATTCGGCAAAACGGAGAACGGGGTGTTTTAAAATGATATGATTTTCACTTGAAAGTTGTAATGACTTCACTAGAATAATGTAACCCTATTGTTTAAAATACAAATAAAAATATGTGAAGTTCCTCGAAGATTAACGCCGAAGCTTTGTAGGAGTGACACATTCTAGACATGTTTATAAGAAATTTCTTCTTTGAACTATTCGAAAAACTGTTCTTTGTGTCCTATATTTTTAAGAAATAATATTAGCATGCGGCGTTGGGTTCCGTCACCTAAGCTATTTATAGTTGGCTGTAAATAGAGAATAATATTACGTACCTATAATTTTTTTCTGCTTACACACGCTGTATCCTTTCTATAGGTATATAGTTAGACAAAACCTAGTGCTAAGACTCTATCTACTTTTAACCCGAACAAATACATCACGTATTCAGCGGCGGAACTCAACGCCGTGATTAAATACAGGAAATGAGTGAAAATAAAAAAATAAAAAAAAAAACTACAAATCTTAACAAGCGGAAGTCGATCATCTACAACATACCAAATCATAACCATCGTCAACTAAGCTTTTAATGTAAGACACTTACCGGACGTGAACCGTCTATGGCCTAATAGGTTGTTATCAAGTGCCGCTATATATAGACAGCTTGTCGTACAAATTTATTGATAGAGATACTGGAAGAGAGTATTTGTTGTTTTTTTTTCATGGTTCACGCTGTATGCCGCGCGTAGCAAGGAGGGTAGAGGGAAGTTAGTGTTGAAACGGAGCGTTTCCCACTTTCCACCTAATTTCCGAGGCATTTCGAGTGGAGATCGAACCTACAACCGTCGCGTTACAGTCATATACATGAGCTCATACGCCAAGACAGCCTCGTTGTTATTTCATATTAATAAGTAATAACTTAAATTTATCCCGCACACAGCAGGGTAGGCAGAGGGAACCCCTAGTGTTAAGACACTGTTCCCCACTTTCTGCCAAATTCTGGAGGCAGGCCTCGACACCAGAGCGAAGTAATGGAAATATTAATTTAAATAAATATTTAATTTCCTCGAGTGGGGATCAAATCCACAACCAGTCGCTTTTTACACTTTGTGCCCCTGCGCCACGACTATCCTCATATTCATATATTGGTATATTTGATTAGAAAAAGTTAATGACATATTGGGTTTGTTATCAACAATTTCAGCATTCAGTTTTTTCAAAATGTGAAAAAAACAATATTTTTACCTATAAAAACTAGAAAAAAATCAACAACAAAAAAGCCAATTCGTTAATATGAATCAAATTCCAAATCAATTAGAAAACCAAAACCACAGCTACTCCAACATCTCTAACTCCGTGTACCGAACAGTGCGGCCGCGTGAATATTTATTTATTTTTACCGAAATAGACCGAACGGTCGTCGAGTGCGTATTTTATAGAAACTCTGAACAACTTCAATGGAATCCGATGCGTGTTTTATGTCTTAATGTAGTCGTTCGAACGTTTCATATATTTACATGTAATATGTAGTGATACCTGGAAATTTCGTAGTTTTTCCGTCCAAGAGACTCACACCATTTTTAATATTTTTTAAAGTATTATTCCATATTTAGTAAACAAAATATCTATTAAGAAAACCTCAACCGTCCTTGGACGGTTTCCAAAGAGGCGGGGATTCAAATCCCGCTACGTTCAAATTTTTATACGTTTTCTTAATGAGTAAGCACACACTAATTACTAGCTAGGATGTAGGTTTAATGTTAGTTAAATGCTAATTGATCTGAGTCCGGATATAAGCGATTGCGTTGATTTTTCAAATATACCCATATGTTTTGTAATTTGATTTATTCCAATTTTAAGGCAAATGTATTCATTCGAACGTTTCCAACATTAAGGTATACAAGAAAGATAGATATTAGAGATTAGAGAAAACTCCTTCCTGGAAATTTCATACACTTTTTTTATCCAAAATATACACGAATTACTCGCTAGGAGCCATAAGTGAAACATACCATAGATTTAATGGAAGTTAAATGCTAATTGATCTATCTGAGTTCGGGTATATGCAATTAAGTACATTGACTTTTTAGGTCTAATTTTATATTAATAGGTTTAAGATGAAGATTTTATTAATTCTGATATTCGAAGATTACCATCATATTAAACAAACTATAATATTTTGTTTGTTTTCCAATATATGTATGTTTTAATTGAATTTCGTAACCTTTTAAAATATTTCAAATTGATTCCTTAACAAATTGTACCTAAAGAATAATGAATCACTATATTCTCCGTGCATCACTCACCTATATTCATTCGCTATAATTTCACATGTAATTCTGAAACCGTTGGATGTGATCAAAGTAGGTCACCGCAGCTTCCGCGCTAAATAAAGCCGACTGAAAGCCCGACTCGACAGATTTACGGCCATTTAATACGACTAGATATATAGCCTATAGTTGGCTTTATGGGTTTACTATAGGATTTCAGTTATATAGCCTATAGTTGGCTTTATGGCTTTTCTATAGGATTTTAGTTGGCGTCGTCTAGTTATTGATCAATATTGGGTTTTGCTTTTCTAGTTGGTAGTTACTTTTTTTAGAGTGCTCTGAGAATAGAGTGTGTTGTCATTTCTGATGTTTGTTTGTTATGTGGTTGAGAATGTGAAATTATGATTCATAAAATTCGTAGGTTCAAATACGAAGGATGACATTACCTGTACTAAGATATGAAACCCGTAACATCATATTTAACCAGGCATGCCTCAATGTACGACAATAGTCTATAACTACCTATTTTTCTAAGTTATTTCGTTTCGTTTAGTTTTAAACCTAGAACAGTAATATCAAAATATTGTAAGTAAATTCATTTAAAAATACGTATGCTTTAGTAGGTACGAAAGAAAATGAAAAAAATAAATCGAAATTAGAAGAACTAAAAAGCAACTTATTTATTTATGTGTTATGTTGTACGTATATAAAAACTTTTTTTAATTATATTTTTTTATTTTGGTCAAAATATATATTTTTTTATTTCTCAATAGTAATTATATGTAATTTTCCTTAAAAAACTTGTCTCTATCGATCATTTTATTGTCATTTTCTCACACGACAGTCTATTGTTTCATTTACATAGAAAATTATGATTTACATCAATGTACAATCATTTTTGCTGATTTAATAATAGTAAATATTATTGATAGTTGGTGTTGTTGTGGGCATTGCATTTTTTTTATTCTCTCCGTTCTTATATGGACACATTAGTTCCCCAGAGTGAGCATCGAATCCACAGCCGTCGTGATTATAGTCACACACTTGTGCCGACGACAGCTCCACAGGTTTTAGTGACTTTAAAATATAATAATGAAAAGGTTAAAAGCTCAGTTTTCTTTAGACCATTGAATAATTTCATATTAAAATGTGGAAGAAAATATTTTATCAAAACTCAGTATGTTCTCACGTGATATTTTTATAATTAACTAAAAACTCCTTCTTTCTAATAAAAACTATTATAAAACAAGATCTAAAACTAATACAATTTAGGCAGAAGACGGTTACTAAATTATAAATTTGTTATTAAAAACAAGAGCCCTAACGTCCGCCCATCGTACAAGTCATGGGTAGATAAAATATATATTTTAACAAAACACTCATTTGCCACTATTTCATTGGTAATATCGATTTTAGTACAGTAGTGTAAAGTTCAGATTCGATTAATTTTTGGAATCGATATTTCATAAGAATTGCTTAGAACCGCCCATTTGGGACCCAAAATTAGGGCCTTGAGTAGATGTCACGATGATAGAAAGTGGCTATTAATTTTAATACAGAGACATTTTTGTGTTGTTTTTACCAAAAGCAAGAGCAATTTGATCGTGTTTTTGTGTTAATTTTATAAAAATAATATATTTTTTTATTTTTTTCAGCCTCACGCTGTATTCTCTTTGTAGCAGAGTAGGGAGAGGGAGCCTAATGTTAAGACACTCCGTTCTCTTTCCACTGAATTTCTAGAGTGCTGGAACTCAACGCAGCGCTGTACCTGTCATTATAATAGTAATAATGTAAATATATATTAAATATGTGCGTTTACTTTATAAGCTGAGGTCGTTTTGGCAGTGTGTGATTGTAAGCATCCTACTGGTAGGTTAGATTCTGATGATTTCATTAATATAGTAACCAAAGCGCGGCGGTGAGCTCTGTCATTCAATACTCAATGTCTGTAAAATTTTAATGAGCTATACAATTCTTAGTTACAGTTAAGATTAAGTGGTTTGTTTATTCTTAAAAAAATCTTGATTGTTTAATCAATTAATTAATAAAATAATGTTGAGCTAGTTTAAGCTCAACATTATTTTATTAATTAAAAACTGTTGAGCTGGTATTATTAATCCATACTCATAGCATATTATTGTTGTTAATAGTAATAAAATATTGTTTTATTATTATTATTACTCGTCTTATAGTTACTGTTCCAAAAGTCTTCAATTAACAAACGTCCCCATAACTTTGGGTTTTCATATTCATAAATTTATATTATCTTAGTTGCCACGAGCAAAACTAATTGCCGGGTATATATTTTTTTAAGGACAGAGGACGAATGGAGTTAGGTCCTCAATTTAATTTGGGGTCCAGACGAAAATAAAAAAGTAGCTCATAAGCAGTGTCCCGCCTATACAACGATTCAGGGAATCTATTTAATATTCGCTCCAAAATTATTAACTTTTTGCCATCCGTCCATCCATCCGTATTTGAATATCTGTTGAGTTTTGGGCTTTTTTAACGTAGATTAGAGGGAAAGGTATTTCAATATTTCTTTTAAAAAAATATATAGAGGAGGTCTTTTTGTGTAATAGTAAAAGTCTAAGTTTAAAATTTAGTAAAATATAAGTTAGTTTAATATATTTAATTTTAATATAATAATAAATATTACAACATATATTAATGATAAAGAAAAAATATCTAGGTACAGTGTACAGTTATTGTATTAAAATTTTCTTGAAATATGTTGAATTTATATCTATATTTCTTAATCCTTTTTTTAAATTTTTCAAAAAAAATAATGAAAACACTACGAAATCTTAGGCCAACTAATTAAACAGTTACAAAATTAGAAAAAGCATTTCAACTATGGCGTCGTCACCGGAAACTGCGTCACGTCGGGCCGATTGTTTTTGAAATTCGAACGTCTCGTTTAGTGTTTACAGCGGAGAGCACGCGCTTGGCGCCAAAACTCTGTCGCCATTTGCAAATGACAATGTTGCTAAACTACAAATAGAAGTTTTGAGAAATTTTAAGTTCTCATTTTAAATGAGTTATATTTTTATGAAATAAACATTGTTATTAGTTATTTAATTTATTTAAAAGTGTTATATAGCTAATAATACTGAGTAGGTAGACTTCTTTATTTTAGTCACAATAAATATTTTAACAAGAGATTGTTAAGTTGGCGGCGTTAAATTCCGCCATGCCAGTTTCCCAAGTAAGTTTCCTGTGTTGTGTGCTTTGTTTGCGAGATACAGAGTGAAGCTAAAAAGGGGTAAGAGAATCAGAAAAATATATGTGGTTAGCGGTAATTTGTAGAGACACTAACAACATAAATAAGTTGTAACATCAGTACAAGACGTAGTTCGACTGAAGTCAGTCAAGCTACGACTTGTAGTGGTCAGAGCGCTTGGACGGTTTCCAAGAGGCGCGGGTCCAAATCCCGCTACGTTCAAAGTTTTATATGTTCTTAAGTAATATAAAAATAGGTGTTACCCTGCACATTTTAAATTCTAAACATAGAACTAATATCTACAAAAAAATATGATTAAAATAATTAAATACATTTTTTACTCTCAACAATACAATGCTTGCATAGCAATAGCAATTACATACAACAATGACAACAAATATACATATATATATATATATATATATATATATATATATATATATATATATATATAAAAATATGTAGATTAATTGATTCAACATAAATATATATATATATATATATATATATATAAGTAGCTTTTGTTCTTCCATAAAATTACCTTAATCATTAAATCACAAATGTCATTATACATCGCGTGGCTAATTACATGTAAATGTATGTATGGGCCAATAAACATAATTACCGGTAGTATAATGGCTCGTTGTGACCTTTTATAATTATTTAATTAAATATTTGAGCGTGCCAAAACTGATTTTCAACACTATATTAAGTTTTAGTGTTGTAATTGGTTAAAATACAATCTAAAATGTTGGTATTTTTTGGATAGAAGTTATGTTTTAAGAGTTCTTTATAAGCAAAGATCAATTATAAAACAAATTATGTTGTTTTAATGAGAAATTTTACAAGAACATAAAAATGGCAAAGCGTTTGACTGTAAAGGCGAGGGTGGTGGGTTCGATTTCCAATTAGTGGTTTGAATGGTAACCACACACAGTGTGAGTTGAGAACATAGACGATAACGAAACACTAAATGAATTGTTTTTACTCTACATATTTTCTGCATTTACTTCTAAAAAACGATGATGTAAAATTGTATCTATTTAATGTAGTTAAGTTTAGTAAAAATTATAGAAATATTTCGAATATTTATCAAATGTTTTTACTGTAATATAAATAAAATGTTAATAATAAATGTATTATAATACCGATGTCAGTTGCGGCGCAGTGGCCGAATCGTGTGACTGTTAACGCGACACATTGTGGGTTCGATACCCACTCAACGAAAAAAAATATGTAATATTTCTATTTCTTCGCTCTGGTGTCGAGGAAAGCGCGACGTGAGTCTCGCCACTCAACACACAATACCTCCAATATTCGGCGGAAAGTATGCGGCGGGAGCAGCGTTGCCAGATTTTTTCTAGGGTAAAAGCGGGACATTTATTATATATTACAAAAAATAAAGTTATTAAAAAGTTCACGAAAAATGTAACCATGTCTGGACCGTTCGACACTAAGATTTTGGGACGTCCCACCAAAATCGACCGCCAAACGCAACGCTGGGCGGGAGTGTCATAACACTACGCTCCCTCTGCCTACCGACATACTGCTAACCTGCATGCAGTCCACATTACGTAACTCAACACTGTATGTAAAATGCAGTTAATTTGCACACAACAGTCGCGTCGCACGATAAAAAAAAATAAGGTCGCGTTCACAACATTTTCCTGACCTATCCAACGGCTGTCATTAAGCAATAAGAATGCAATAATTTGCATTTGATTTGCATAATAATACAGATGTCACTTGCGATACACTGTTCTGTGGCCTTGTATATTGTTGTTTTTTATCTTTATGATGTATCTTTAGTATTTTTCTACATCTTGATGCAGTGGGATGAAGTAGGCGTGTGATAGCGATGATTGTGGGTTCGATGTCCGCGCGTGGGGAAGATTGTTAGTTAGTTTTATTCCTTAGCTATGATTTTCCTAAGTTTAGTGTTGAGTTTTCCATTCAATATGCAATGTCTCGATTATGAGTGAAATGGAAGGACCAAAAATTTGCAAAAATTTTCAAAAATTTGCAAAAATTTGCAAATTTTTCGGTCGGTCAAAGAAACTCGCAAGGGTAAAATCTAGATGAGAAGCTACGTCTTATAGCACATATAAAGGAAAAAAAAACCTTACAAACTTATATTTGTACTTCATTGTATACAAAATTAGTGCATATGCCCGCATACTTAAGTTTGTCAACTTAAGCAAAATGTACTTCCTTTTCCCATTTGACCTACAATCCGGAAAATGGTTCAGTGCAACTGGCACTTAACCGGTTTTTTTTATTTTTGCTTATTGCTATATTCCGTATATAGCAGGATAGGATTGGAGAACCAGTAGTGTCAAAAACCTCAGTTCTCCACTTTCCGTCTGAATAAGAGACATTACGTGTAAGTGGTGAAACACTGCACTGCGTCTATATTAATAAAAGAAATCATTTAAACAGATGTAAATAAAAAAGATATAGGTACTAAAGGCATAAATAAGTATTTATTTATATTTGATTGTATTCTTTGTTTATAGAATTCGGTAAACATAAATCATCTTCACGCTTTATCCCGCAGCAGGCAAGGCAACACAGCAGGGAACCTAGTGTTAAGAGACTCCATTGCCCATTTCCCGCTGAATTTTTGGGAAGGCATTGCGTGTTGAGTGGCGGAACTCAACGCCGCGCTTTACCTCTACCCCAGAGCGAAGCAATAAAAATATAAATTTAAATAAATATTTCATTACCCCGAGCGGGGATCGGATAATATAGCATTCCGTGATTATAATTTCCCCCGTAAACCTCAACCAACCAACAAACCTATACAAAAACAAAAACCACCATTTTTTTACAATTCAAATAAACAATATAAGAAGTTTCACATATATGTTTATGAGATTGAGGTTCAAATACAATTTGTAGTTATACGAAAGCGTCTATTGTTTCCCGTTATCAACGGTTTTATCAGTTGGAACAGTTTGTATAGTTCCGTATTCATTCTGTATAATTATATATGAGAATACAAAGAATACAATATATACTTGTCTTCGCTTATTTAAAATTTGAGGTCGTCGTGGCTCAGCGGCTTAGCATGTGGCTGCAAACGCGGCGTTTGTGGGTTCCATTCCCATTCGAAAAAAAAATTTATTTTTATTACCTTTTTCTGGCGGCTAGACAAAGCGATGTGGACGATGGCGATGTGTTCCGTCATTTAATAGGCAATGTCTCGAAAATTAATTGGAAAAAAGAGAATGGAGTCTCTTAACTCTAGCCCTCCAGGTTACCGCTTATCAATAGATAGTAAATGTTTTTTAACTATCCCATATGAGAACGAGATTTGAATTCGTATCGTGATATAGATATTTTCAAATGGCACCATAGTCAAAAATGTTAGTCCTTGTTTTTTAAGTACTTTGTATACACTCCCAAAGAGTCGTGTCTCAGACAAAGCCGTTAACTTGGCAACGATTACCGAAAACCCGAATCTAATTAACTCGAACAGCTTTTAATTAGTCCCCATTGTAACATGACAGGAGAACCGGCTATTATGATACAGCTATAAACTTCGAAGATATCTATACAGGTGTATAGTGTATTGTATATATACACCGCATAGAGGCTGTCGTGGTGTTGGTGCAGTGGGTTGTGGGTTCGATTCTTACTCGGGGTATTGGAATATGATTTTAAAAAATTAATATATTTATTAATATTTTAATTTTTTCGCTTCGGAAATTCTGCGGAAAGTTGGTGATGAAATGTCTTAATATTATTGTCCCCCTGCTTACCTTGTAGGTAATATGCGGGATACAGCGTGAATCTGATACTAAAATATTGAAATCGTATTTGGGGCGACTTACTTAATGGGGTATGATGGGATTTCTATCCCGGTCCAGATTTAACTAAATAACTATATAATAAAATATCTGTGTATCGTAACTCAACACCGCGTTTTGTAGACAAAGCAGATAGACCAGACCGGCATAATTAATATAAGTAATTTACATAGAATCATCGTAAACATCAATCATTATTGATGAATCGGAGTTCAAATTCTCTTTTTGATATTTAATCTCTAATCGTGGTTTTATAGAGCAACATTGAATTTCTTTCTAAAAAAAATTAAAAGAAAGAGAGAAAGAGTACATTTTTTTCATCTAGAAAGTAAAGAAATTTAACATATAAAATTTTGTTATACCAACTGTTTTTATGCTTTGTTTTATTCATATTTTTTGTGCAATAAAGTGTTTATGATTTTATTTGATTTAATGATATAATGTAATATTTAGTCTTTAGATAGATATAGGTATGTATAAATTATTTTTTTACGACACAGTCGGAAACTACACAGGCAGCGTTAAGCCATGTACCTATTTTTTTGCGGAGTATAAGCAAGAAGTAACAGAAGATCTCTCAAATATCTTACACGGGATATTATTATTGAAGCCAGTTGTGGCGTAGGCAAAGTGCGGAGATGAGTTCCGCCACTGACAACGCAATGCCTCCAGATTTCGGCGGCAGTATCCCAAGTTCTCTCTGCCTACCCCATTGTATGCAAGATACAGCTTAAAAAAATGTAGGTATATATGTCAGTTCAAACAAATGAAGTTTTTATGATTATTATAACGAATGAGAAGCTATAACTTAGTCTAAAGGTAAAAAAAAGAGAAATAGAAGTTGCAGAAAAAAAGATTAAAAAAAATATTATAAGCCATAAGAACCACGGTATCTATCTAACCAAGAAATACAATTAAATGAATTTGTAAGCTGTTTATTTAAAGTGTTTCTTCTGATATAGCTTAAGTATACGTGTAGATCTCAAATGTCACACACCGATTTGAACCCGCACCTCATTTGCATTCACGCCTCGAAGCACTTAGCGACGATAGCGCCAGATAGACGTGACCTAATCAGTCTTGTCACGATATATTGCAGTTATTTGTAGAATGTTACTTATAGAAGGAAATGTTTTCATACTTTATGTACAAATGGATTTTTTTTATTTTTATACGAACGTTTAAAAAGGCGGTTTCAATTTTTTTTCTCTATAGCAGGTTAGGTAACATAATTTTATCCTACACACAATCCAATTTGCGTGATATAGCTGCTGCTGCGTAGTGCTGAGATGCGGAGCCCAACGCTGCGTTTTCTCTATCTGGCAAATAATTTAAATATAATAATTTCCATCGAGTGTGAATCGACGACCGCGTCCTTTTAGTAAGTATAAGTTTAAATAGCTGTAAGTGTAAGATTATTTTAGCCTACCAAATAAACCGAGTAGAAACTAGTGTTAAATGATTTATGCCTCTCGAGTTTTTATTTTTCCAAAAAGTTAACATAAATTTAATGAATAAAATGAGACCAGGCCTCCAGAATTCAACGGTAAGTGGGCTCGCTCTGCCTTCCCTGCTACATGCAGTATACAGCGTGAAGCTAAAAAAGTATCATAAAATCGTTAAAAAAAACTTTTCATATTAATTAAACTTTGTAAATATCAAGAATATGTACAATCAAGTAAATTAAACGTGTCTTTACTGTTAATTTTACTCAGTTCTTATCAACTCCCAGCTCCTGGTAGCGTTATCGGTGTCACAATATTAGTGACCTCAGAACGAGCGGTTAAATGGAAGGGTTCAATTTAAACGCAATGGCCTCCAAAATTCGATGGAAAATATGGTATGGATGTATCTCAATTCGTTAATATAAATGTGAAAATTAATAAAGTATTCTTTTTTGGATTCTATCTATCTATTTTTTATTTCTCGTTAATTAAGCCTCGATGCAATTTTTTTTGTTATGTTGACGGATAACATGCTTTTTTTTTGGTTCAGAGAACCCAGTGTTAAGACATTCCATTCCCCATTTTCCATCGAATTCTGGATTAATTGCGTGTTAAGTAGCGGAACACATACGATATACAACATGGAAAAAAAATTTATTTAAATCATAAATTCTATCGATATCATTTCTATATTACATCCTGTTGAAATCAAAGTTCAACACATTCGTATCTCCACGTCGACGTTGACTTACACTCAGATAGCTGTCACCTGGAGTCGTATAACTAACCTTACTGATAAGAAACACGTCAACAGTCCTGCGTGATCCCGATTTTCACAGATATCGAAATTCTCATCTGCATATTCTTATTTTAACGAAATTTTATCGTGTTTTAAAGTAATTGTACGTATTTTATTTAAAAGCAAAATAAGCAGTGAATAAACATATAAATGCCACGCTTAGAGCTTTCGTGAGAGAAGGGAAAATAAAAACAAATCATTTTCCCGACTGGGATTCGAACCCACCACTGCCCTTACGCTAATAATTAGACGATGTTTTTCTTCTATTGACTCTTCAATATTTACTATCAAGCACTTGTTGCCAAATAAGCCATAATATGCTATATCGATAAATTATACACAATTTCTATAATATTTTTTCTTCCTGAGCGTGAAACATTTAAAAAAAACGCTTTATAACATTTTTATGAAGATTAGTTTCACAAAATGAAATATCACAAGCTTGATAAGACCGAGTCCGTCCGGAATTAGTAGAGAATTGATCATGAATTGGCGTGTAACTCACCTGCCTGACATCTGGACTGGACGACTCAAGGGGAAAGGGTAGAACGTGCTATAAAAAATATGACGAGACCCAGTGATGTGTTGATTTTCAAGAAAAAATTACATTATTAATTTGATATATGCTGTAGGTGTTAGATTATTATACTAGGTATTCTATCGTGGTGTATTAACGCAGTTTGCCTACTACATGAGCTAGTTGTGGATTCGATCTCAACACAGGGTATTGATTATGTACATTTCATTATTTTCATTTCTTAGGTCTGGCAAAGCTCAATATTACTTTTACCAAATGAACGAAAAACGGAGAACAGAATAATTAATCCTAATTTTTTTCTGTTTACGCTGCTACATGCGGTAGAGGTGAAGAATCCATTTAAAAAATATAAATGTATGAAAAAATCGATAAAACATCGATAAAATATCGACATCGATATTTGCCATCACTAACCTTCAAGCAGATGTATCAGCCTCGAATCGACGGGTGATACAGTTTCAAGCTGCGTTAATCCATTAAAAAACAATAACTCACCGCTTTATTTTATAATTATCGTATTATTAATGTGCTTATGTGTTTTATATTAAAGACAATGACATTATTAATATTCATTTCATTCTATTGAGGCGCAGTGGCACAAAGTGTGACCGTAAAACCGACTGGTAGTAGGTTCGATTCCCACTCGAGGAGATGAAATATTTACATAAATTTATATTTCCATTTCTTCGCTC
>DWAN01003478.1:0-13379 GCA_018230445.1 Heliconius hewitsoni
TATATATATATATATATATATATATATATATATATATATATATATATGTGTGTTTATTTCTGTGTGTTTGTGTACACTAATCTCCGAAACAGCTCAACCGATTTAATTATGAAAAGCTTTTCTTAATATTAAATGTATGTTTTATTTCAATCAGTTCATAAATTGAAAAAATACTTGAATTTTGTGAATAGACTTCAATAAAATTGCTACATTTTTTATTAAATTGGCTGTAACTTTAGTATCTAACGTATTCAAAGTTATTTTAATTTTATATAGTGTGGTAGCGTTAGACGTAAACGCTACCACATTATATAAAATCGATGGTTATCGGTCCAATTCTCATTCGGGAGAGCGTGTTGACTTACTCCGCTCAATTTACGGTGTGTCGAAAATTTGGTGGAAAAAGTGGAGAATGGAATGTCTTAAGAAGAGTTTTAAGAAAAAACTAGTGATTTCCTTTAGGCTACTTATATAAAGATATAGAATTAAAAACGACATATATTAAACTCTGTCAAAAATTGTTTTTGTAATTATAAAAAAAATATTGATATGTAAATTAGGTTATTAATATTTTAAACGAGATTAAGATTTAGATATTTTTCTATTTATAAAATAACAAAACAATAACGGTGACTCATTAAGGATGTATTTACATATTTTTAACAATACGTGCGATTTCACACGTTTACAAAATATATCACTTGAGGGAAATACCTTTAAAACACAAACGTCGACGACCATTTGCTTTTTATAAAAAAGTTAACTAAAAATATTGAATTCACGATATTTGAGTAAGAACAAGTTACTTTATTCAATAAAATAATATATTAATTTTAAAAAAACCTTTTTAAAAAAAGCCTTATATATTTTTACAGTGAAAGAATTTGATTTTACAAATCAAGCTCTTTCATTTGATACCCGATTATATGTAATTCTATTGTCATCAGAACTTAAGTAGCAATCCAAATTTCAGATCAACTGGACACAGTAAAAAAGAAAGAAGAAGAAAAGTTACTGTTGGACGAATCATCTTGACTCAGTCTGACCGTCCGGAAGTACTGAAACTTACTAATATGACGTCGGTTATTATTCTGATTATTGTCCACGAAAAAGCGCTGGAATCTAAAGGAAAATAACGCATATTTTGAGTTATCAGCATTTGTAAGAGTGCGTATGTCTGTTCTATTTAAACATAATATAAAACTCTTTCGTTACTAAGTGACGCACAGCTGGAACTACGCAGCGTACAAAATGGAGATGAAATTTAACAATTTACGTTTCGACAGAAGAATTGTAGTAAAAGGAAAAATTGCGAGCTGATACTGTGACTTTTCTATAAATCAATATAATTTATATTTTTTTGTTTCTTATATTCGTCAACGTTTTATAATATAAAAATATAATATACTTACGTCATTTTACCATATATAGATAATACTCGTATACCTAAAAGTTCTAAGGTAAATAGCAAAACTAATAGGATATTTGTTACCTTTGAAACAGTTATTTACCTTACATTATATCAGTTTGCGGGAAAACTAGTGACGTGATAATGACGTTAGTGATGCCCCACGCACTTCTCTGCGAGAATTACTCATATACAGTGAGATAATATATGAAAATAATTTTAAATTGGTTGTAGCGCCATCATGACTCAAGTGGCTGTTTAATATGGTCCCTGGAGTCAAATCCTACAAAGAGCACCGCCGCGCTGTTTCTCTCATATAACAGCTTAGGTAGAGTGAGAGAAAAAGAGAACCTATTGCTAAGACACTCCGCGTATTTAGTCTAGCATGGAGCTGGGAAAAGAAAGTAAATTAAATATAATCATTCCCCCGAGTCTGGATTGCACCCAAACCATTGTGTTTACACGGAGTATCTTAACACTAAGTTTCGTTAGTTTACCTCGCTATGCGGGAAAAAGCGTGAAAAAGAAGCTTAAGAAAAAAACAATATCTATATACAATGTGCATGCGCTTGCGCAAGTCATACATCAGCCACGCTTTGCTGCGCCACTAAATGTAACAAAGCACTTTAGATTGGTAAATTGATCACATTGAATAATATTACTATATTTTATTATAAATTTACTATTATGTATAACTGATTTACAACATAATTGGATTCAATATTCTAATTCAAGTGGTGGCGGTAAAGTCCCTCATTTTGCACGTATTTTTCACGCTGAATTCCGCAAACAGCAGTGTAGGCAGAGGGAAACTAGTGTTAAGACATTCCGTTGCCCACTTTCAGCCGAATTCTGGAGGCATTGTGGGACAGGTTCAATCTACTTACCCTGCTATATGCGGGATACATAAAACTAAACAAAAATAAAAACTATCTCTACATATAAAATCATGTGACACAGCAATAAACTAAATGCGTTAGAAAGCTATAAAAACCATGATTATTGAGTACGATTCATTCGCATTCGTCACACTGAACGTGAACCGATCGGGTTTTGGGTAACATTTTTTTTAATCATCTCAATATATTTATCACTTCAAATTATCTGATAGTATATTTGTTAGCTAGTGGTACTGAGCTTGGGAACTTGGGAAAAAGTTGGGACTTCGATTCCCGTCCCAGGCCAATATGTAATGATTACAGATATTTCAATCTATTTAGTATATCACGTGCCCATTAGTATAAATTAAAAAGAATAAAGTAGATTACTTATCATTCCCTAGACTCACCATACAGTTACCGGGTCCAAAGCATCCATGGTCAGGAGCTCAGAGCGGTGCCCAAGCACTGCAGCACCTGGGTTTCAAGACTTGGACCCAGGTGTAGGTGTAAGGGGCCTAAAATGATCATTAAGGCTCACCTCCAATGCTCTCACTTCCTAAGCGAATGAATGAAGGTAGGTATATAAAAGAACAAACTTTTTTTTTAGAAATTGTGTTATCTTTTAACATAGCGAGATCTGAACTCGTTTGCTTTCATACATTTTCTTAAAAAGTATTTTTTAATATAATAAAATATAATAAAACTTTCTAAGTCCAATAGTTCGTAGTTTGTCTGTCAGTTCTTTTTTATATTGCACGCTGTGTCCTGCATATATGCAGTACCTGTTCTTTGCCTACCCTGCTATAGCAAGCGGACAGAGGAAACCTGGGAACCTAGGGTTAAGACATTCCTTTCCCCAAGAAATTTCAGAGGCATTACATGTTGAGTGGCAACTCCATCGAAAGTATAAATACTTTCTTTTTTTTGCAGCTATCACTCGCATAACATGCAGAGGAAGAGAACCCGAAAACAGTGTTAAGACACGCTGATCTCATTAGGACATTTCCGTTCTCCACTTTGAGACATTGTGTGTGCCGTAGCTGAAATCAACATCGCGCTTTGCGTCATTACTAGAACTACTAGCGTGGAAATGAAAATGTGAAACTTTCATTCCGCCAAGTGGGAATCGAACCCACATCCGCTGCGTTTATAGTCGCACTCGTGTGCCCATGAGGCACGACCGCCTCAAGGTACCATACATGTATGTTCAATCAAAAATATACAGACATTTATAAAAAAATACCTACAACAATAAGAGCTAAACAATCAAAAGAAACTAACTTACATAACAGTTAATAGACTCAAAAACGAATATCCACAGGGCATCGTAGAAACAGAATACCCAAAGTGCGCCGGCGCACCGAATACGTGACCGCACAATATAATTCCTACATAAACTATTTAAAAATGCTCGTTCACACGCCAAAAATATAGGGAACAATGAGTATTTGTTGGCGTCCATCCAACGACAGGTGTCACTCTATACAAGAAGTGTAAATTTTAACGTAACAAGGCGAGGGAACCTCGTTTGACTGGCAATAAACAATCGAATTATTGTATGAACGTAAGTTCTTGGAAGTTACACATTTTTGTCAATGAATCTTACGTAGGTACTTGATGCTAGCGGGTTGTCTGGTTGGAGGACGCCGTGAATGAAATCCTTTTTTTTAGTACCAGACTTCAAAACATGGAGGTTTGAAGTTAGATTTGCATGCGCTTAATAGTATTGGAATTAAGTTGTATTTGAGTATATGTAGTCGAGTGTGCGTAGTTTTGTATATCTGTATATGTGTCTCCTGCTTGATCACAAATTTCTCGGTAACTTCTAAAGTCTTATAAAATTGTAAAAAGGCAAGCTAAAGGCTTTCTTATATGTACACAAAACAACTTTATTACAACCAATCGGTATATACGTCAGTATAACTACAATATTTACTAGAGAAATAAATATATAAGAAAAAAAATTACACAATTTTTTTTATTTTAATAAATTACCTGTGAAAAGAAAAGAAAATCAAAACTATAAAAATCTCACTCTCCAACACTAACCTTTACAATAATTGTTAACTTAAAAAAATTTTTTTTCGACACACTTAAACAATATATATTTTTTCAGTAAATCGGTTAAAAGGCGCAGTTACCTTCAGTTTAGTTTAGCAAATGAGTTCGAATGAATGAATAGCCTTACTATAGATAAGGTGTGTGAATGGTAATACCTTTATTGGTTTCTCACGGCCCTGTCGACTCTACTATCGGCCAGCCGGAGCTTAAATGTGAAACAGTATTATTTATCTTGTCTATTTTTACGCTTTATCCCGTATATAGCAGGGTAGGTAGAGGGAACCTAGTGTTAAGTCCGTTCCTCACTTTTCATCTAACTTTCGAGATATTGTATGTTGAGTGGCGGATCTCAACGCTGCGCTATATCTTGTTATACAATTGCGAAATGATCTGTTTAGTTTTATTTTTTATTGATCCTCCAAAGATTATTACATATTCTAGTATAAAGAAGCAAGTAAACATGCCTATATAAAGAGCTCAACTCTGCGTTATGTCTATTGGCACTGAGAAAACAAACAAGAAGGGTTGTGAGCTCTTTTATAGCATTGATTTTTCTTTTATTAATTTTCATTTTGAAAAATCGTTAAAAATCATATCCTCCAAATTAAATCATTACTTAGTAGATAGTATATTAAAAAAATATACTTTATTTCCTTGCCCTGTTAAGAGAAAAAGCGGCGTTGAGTTCCACCGTTTTTAACTACATGTGTATATCAACCAATATTATATATCAATATTTCAACTATATTAATCAATACAATAAAATAAGAAATAAATACATACTTTTTTGAACTTACCTTCTTAGTAACATAAAACAACTACACCTTTGAACATTTGTCGTGACTAAAACAATTCTCATGAACTCCAAGTCTTAACTGTATTGTAGGCCACTAGTTCATTTATTTTAATTAAAAAAAAAACTTTAGAAAGGATATTTTTTAAGATAAATATAGATATATTAAAAATATAAGCGTATTTAGACTCTATCATAGCGCAGTGGGACAGTATTGGACTGTAACTAATAGTAATGGTTGTGGGTTCGATTGCAAGATGCTTACACAATATCATAATGAAAAAGAAATTACATTTCTTTAAAAATAAAATGTATATTCTTTGTACAAATAATATAAGTTACTTGTAGTTTTTTTTTGTAATGTTATAATAGCAAGGGAATAAAAATATATTCCCCCTATTGGGAATCGAACCCACAATCGTCGTAACAGCCATACACTGGGCCACTACGATACCCTCAACGACACGACAATCTCAATGATTAAATTATGTATAACGCCTTTATGCCTATAATAAAGAATCATCTTCTCGGATCTCTCCGCAAATATAGGTCAAACTAAAGTGCTATTAAGTTTAATAGCATAAGTAGAGTCAGTTGAATAGTAATAAAAATAACTATAACCATAACGTTCACATTGTATCCCTCGTAGTAGGGGGGGCTTAGGGAACCTAGAGTTAGGATACTGCATGTAGAAGAAATAAAAACGTAAACATTTTTTAGCTTCACGCTGTATCTTACTTAGTGTGTGACAATTCGTTTCCGACTAGAAACGCTAGTAATAATAATAAAATTTATGATTTTTCTTTTAAGTCAAGACATTATGACAAGACATAATATCTAGACATTACATCAAGACATTAAATCAAGATATTTTTTTCAAGACATTTAATTAACTGACATTTTTTATTGACATTTTTTAAAACTACTTTTTATTGTTTGATTTTTTTTTTATTACTATAATCAATTTCATTTTATTATAATACGTTGTTAATCTTAATGCTATTTATACTTTCTTTTTTAGTACATGCTGTGATTGTCTTTAATTGGAAAAACATTTAGTCTATAAATAGATCTCGATGTAATTTGACCATGTTGTAATGTTTCTTCTGTTGACGATCCTAAATAAATAATTGAATAAATAAATAAAAAATATTAAATTTGTTACTTTGGAATAAATTGATTTAAAAGTCACCATGGAGCAAGGATACAGCGTCTGATTGCTAAGAGGATAATTGTGGGTTCGATTCCTCCACTGGAGAAAATAGTTGCTTTCACTTTCTCGTTTTGGTAACAAGAATGAGCGTGGCGTTGAGTTTCGACACTAAGCAGGCAATGTCTCCAATGTGCAAGCCGAGTACGGAGTGTCTTGACACTAGGTTGCCTCTGTTTACCCTGCTATGCAGAAAAAAAATATTAAAATTACTAGAATATAGGAAAAAAGCATATACAGAAGACACTTTCATTATATTTAATAGTATAGAAATCGAATAACTAATATATTTTTTAAAAGTAACTTTTAACTCACTACCACCACGGTCAACACGGCGATTGTCAATTGAACTATGGCGCTTACAACTATGTAAGTATTTGATAGCTTTATGAAGCCATATTATATTAATCGTCCAACTATAATTTATATTTCGATCATAATACCTCCATATTTGTTACAACTTCGACAGTAAATTTCTAATAAAACGTAATGCCCATGTGTTTTATAGATCGCTATGACATAATGTGCTCTAGGTATAGAGTTAATCTCAATTTTTGTAGTATAAAAGCACTATAATATATTTATAATGAAATAAATAATATATTTTATTATGAAATTAAGTTAAACATTAAATATTATTCATCGTGACATTATTGAAGTCATTTGCGCTCAACTGGCACGTTCGAAATCAAAATCAAAGGACAAGCAAATAATATAAGATATGACATGTAACATCTTTGAAATAAATTTCGATTTATTGAAGGAAGAGACCAGTCGTGGCACAGAGGAACAAAGTTGACAGACTGGTTGTGGATTCGGTCCCCACTCGAGGAGATGAAATATATATTTCAATATATATTTCCATTTCTTTGCTCTGGTGTCGAGGCAAAGGGCGGCATTGAGTTCTGCCACTCAACACGCAATGCCTCCTTCGGCAGAAAATGGGGAACGGAATGTCTTAACACTAGGTTCCCTCTGCCTACTCTGTTGTGTGCGGGATACAGCGTGAAGCTGATTTTTTTTTAAGAAATATTTCTAAATTAATAATATTTTCTATTATAATTTTCTTATCGATAAGAGCCATTTTCTTTTTGGTTATATATTTCCTTTTACCTCAGGATGAAATAAAAAATTATAATTGTGGATATAAATGTAATTTGATGGATAAATATTTGTTAAATAAAAAAACATATAACCGAAACTAAATACAAAAACACGTTTTGTCTCGTATTCGGGCGGAAAATTAACAAAGAGTCTTGACACTAGGCTCTCTCTGTTTATTATTATACATTTTTTTAGTTTCACACTGTGTCCCGCCTATGGTGAGGTAGCTAGAGGGTACCTGGGAATCTAGTGTTAAGACAGGCAGCTTAATGTTAGAGACCAGAGTGAGGATATGAATTAAAAATTAAAATATTTAATATTTAATTTCTGCGAGTGGAAATTAAACACACAACCTCTAGCGTTTACACCCGCTCATTGTCCCTAGGCCACGGATGCTCACTTCTTTCTCATACATAAAATATTTAGTTTCATTTGCAAAACACTTTGCCGTACCTTATATCACAAACCTGATACTCCTACACGCTTCCTATCTGAAGGAAGTGAGCTAGCCGGCCTCCATCTACGTGTAGTGCACAGGCACACTAATATATCACGTTATAGCTTGTATTACCCAACATTATCCAGAAATATATCTACTAATATAGCCTAAAGAGTTTGTTTGGTTGAACTCGCTATTGTCGCGAAATCTAAAGATTCTTTTTGTTGTAAAAAATATATAAAAAATAAGATTAGTTTCAAAAAGTAAAAATTAAAAATCATGTCATTTTTGTTCTTTTTTTAATATTATATCTTAAACATATAAAATTAAAAAAATAACAAAGATCAAGAACAGAGTGACCAACCACTATATTTTTACCACACCTAAGATAATTTAAAAAAGCCTAAAAACATAGATAATACACAAACGCCGATGTCGTGTAATTTGTCACCGCGCGTCACTTTTGCGCGGGAAGCGCCGCCATCACACCAATTGCCGTAAGTAGGATGCCGACGATTTACTTCACTAATATAACTATAATACTTCTCTATGAATCACATTTTGGCACAAAACTCTCGTTAATTGTTATACACATCCGGAAAAACGATAAAAATAGCATAATTATACTTTTACTTTTGAATTTTAGACCGGAAGTGTATGGTGAAATATATAGTTAGTCTTAATATAAACTTTTTTAATATACATATATCTGCAAACCTCAGCCGTATACGCGACGGTTGTGGATTCAATTCCCTCGGGGAAATGGGTTGGGTTTCACTACTTGATACTTCGAAAATTACGCCATACAGAAAATAAAGAATGGCATATCCTAGCACTAGGTTCCCTCTGCCTATCCTGCTATAATATACTATATATAACTTGAAATTAAAAAATATAATAATCGGTAATGATTATTAAAACAATGAAATCTATATTTGGAACTAATCTCGTGATTATGAAAAATTAACACAGGCTTAATAAAAGTGTTAATTCTAAAGCAATAAACACGAAAGATTTATGTAACATAGAATTAAAACATTACTTTAAAATCCAAATTCCTATTTATTTACAACCATGTTTGTTGTATAATTTATAAATAATTACTTGCTATATAATTATTAAATATTTTTTATAGGAAACTTTTCCACATAACACACTTTGTCAAAATTAGACAGTGCGTGCCTATTCTGCTATATTTTAAAATATAGCATAGCTTGACATTGTACCTTAAAAATAACCTACTAACATTTTAAATTTACAAGAAAATTTGCGATTACTACTTAATTAAAACTTAACAGTTGACGCCATTGAGATGAAATTGGAGTTAATTTACTGCACCTGTGATATTTCCGAGTTTGATTTCCTTCAACAATCAAAACCATTTCCCACATCCCATTAAACAAAAAAACGGCGTTAAGTTATACTACCTAAAAAAATAATACCACAAAAATATTAACAAAAAAAAACTTATATTATAAATACTTTTTTTGCTTAAATCAAAAGTTATCTAGAAGATCAACAAACTTACTATTATCCTTCTAGCACCGTATAATGACAAAATGACAAAACCCCCATCAATACGTGTCCAGATTCATCGAACAACAGGTTTTTAGTGAGTGACGTCAACACATACACCTAGTACGGGGTCTCCCACGCCGCGCCAGCCACTCGACTCGTGAGATTTGTCTCAGCTGTTTACTCAGTTTTCTAAACGGAATAGTATTCGTATACTTTCCACCTCTTACTTGAGGACGTGCAGGGAATTCTACGAAAAAATACCGATTTTGTATATTTTATCGATTGTTTATTATTGAGTTACAAACCTTTAAAGTCTATATGTAAATACGTTTGGATATATTGGTTTTTCTTTTTGAAAAATCTTCTCGGGAATCCGTTAACTGATGTTAAATATGTAGCATCTTATATTTAGAGAGTTATTTTATTTAATAATAAGCTTTTAAGTTAAGAAAATATTTTATTTTCATAATAACTTAGTAGTGCAATTGTAATTTTTCTCTAGCGTACACGATGAAAGTCAATTTAAATCGTGCTTGAAATTTGAAAATATTTTATTAGTCAGTAAAACTATTTACTTAAAACAGCAGCTTCACCCAGGTCGACAGACGGCACAAAGTGACATTCCGTTTTCATTTGCTGCTTCATTTTTGACACTGCGTATTATTCCTGTTGTCGCTTTGCGGCGTTGGTTTCCGATGAATTCCCCCACCAACTCCGCGCTCTATCTACCAAAGATGAAAAATTGTAATACTTGACATAGACATTTTCCCAGATAAGGGCAAAATAGGAACGATCAAAAAGTCCACAATCTGTACTCTACAGCACTTAATAGAGTCGAATCTACAATACTTTTTAAGAAAACATATAATAGATTGAATTTTCCTCTTAGAAATTGTTCAAATTTTCTAGTTCAAGACTCTGAAATTTTTACACGTTTCCAAAAAAAGGATATTTTTAGCAAAGCCCGGCGACTAGTACCTCCACTCAACACGCAATGCCTCCAGAATTCGGTTCGAATGAAAAAGTGGAGAACAAAGTGTCTTAACACTAAGTATCCTATCCACAGTAAGAATGTTGAAAATAGTTAAAACTACAATTTACTAACTCAGTCAGTTCTATATGAAAACCCTGTCATGACATTCACTTCGCAATCGACTCTCGTTTTGCCGTCAATCCGAAATAATAATACGTGCGTAACAGCTTCTTGCACTGTTATTTGGTGGGTAGTTATATTTAAAATATAAGGAACCTTGTTAAAATAGACTTAAGAATTATAATCACAATAAATAAAAATATATGAGCATAGAGTATTGACAGTGATGTTATAAAGGTCGGAACTGATCTGAACGCCATTTTGAGGTGAACTACTTGTAATGTACATTTTTTTGTAGATTTTTAAATTAACATCTTAACTAACAGTTTTAAAAACAGCTTGTTTTAAATAATATGTACTCATTTGAATTATATATTTTTTATGAAAAAAAGATACCAGTAGTGGGCACAAGTATGAAACTGTACACACGACAGGTTGTGAGTTCGATTCCCATTCGAGGAAATACATTATTTAATATTTAGATATCTTCCCCTCGATATAATGAGTCAAAAGCAGGCATTGAGTTAAGCTACTCAACACGCAATGCTTCCTGAATTCCACGGAAAGTGGGGAACGAAAGTATCTTAATAGGAACGGATTACGATAACATTAGGTTCCCAGATTCCCTCTGCCTACCCTGCTATGTGGAGCACACAGCGTAAACCTAAAAAAAAGCATTTTCTTTTTCACTTTAAGATGTATACCGCAAACAGCAGGTTACCGGTAAACCGCAGCAGCAAACTTATTTTCCGCCGAGACATTGCGTGATGACTGGTGTCGCTAAACGCCGCGCTTCGCATACCAGAACTAGGAAATGAAAATATAAAAACATAATTATTTCTCCGAGCCTAAATCGAACCAACAACCATCGCCTTTAAAATCATATGCTGTAACACTACGCCACGACAGCGTCTTATCTTATTATTCTTATTATTTATGTAATAATTTAATACTAATAAATACTATTATATAAGGAAATCTATATTAAAAATAATAATTCTAAACGATACATGTTTTGATTTTGAAATAAAACAATAGTGTTGACGATGAATATTGTGTACGTAAGTGAGAGAAATATTTTTGTTTAGCGGTCGCCGGTCATTGATTGTTTGTTTAGAGGTTATATTGTTTAGATCCCTTGTTTGTACCCTCAATATCATCTTAGGATATGTACTTTGGTATTGGATAATGTTTAAGGTAGCAGCTTCAATTCTGAGTTAGGTTATGACTATACAAGTTTTGGTACTTTTGACACGATTATGAGATAGACACTTAGAAAATCCATTAAAAAAAATAATTCCATTCAAGAAATCTTATATTTATAAGAAATCTTTTCCAGTCAAAAATTCGAAGTGGATGAATGGATAAATTAATCCAATAATCATATCAGCCTTCGCGGGTCTACTGCTGGGTATTGGCTTCCCCTAGATTACGCCAGAGCTCCCGGTCTTACGCATCCAGCAAGTCAGCAACCTTCTTGAGGTTGTCGGTTCATCGAACAGAAGGGTGCCTCACTACTCAGACGACAGACGTGTCCAGACCACTGCCTTTTCAACGAACTGATTCTGAGAGTAATCTCGGTAACTCCAGCTCTTCTTCCGGATTAACTCATTACTGATTTTATACATTAAAGAGACTGGACCGGCTGTTAGTATCCACGTTTCATCACCGTAGGTATGACAGATAAGATGCACTAATTGAAGACTTTTATCTTCATACAGGAGAAGTGGAAATAAAAATCAATGAAAGCGGTCATTATCGGCGGTTACAATTTAATTCAAGTGAAGAGTGAAATACTACAGAATACTGAATTGTCTTAAACAGAGTTTTTACTTACTTTCACTTATCTGTTTTTAATCTTATTTTACACAAACAACTAAAGGAAATTAATGAACAACCTATATGTACACCTCCACGAATCCTGTTATCTTGCGGGTTTGAGCTACTAAGAAATTAGGACACAACCCAGTGCGACATTAATGAACCAACAAGGATAAAATTTAACTTATCCTATTTTTTTATTTATGTAAAATACAATTCGTATTCCTGATATCAATAAGTGGAATTTAAATCAAATATCATTTGAATGAAAAATAGAACTAGAGATATTATTCTTTTTATTATTGAAAAAATGTTTTATAGAAGTACCTGTTTATTTGGCAGTGTGAAATAAAAAAAACAGGTATCGTGTAGGTATGAACAAGCACTGTCGAAGTACTGTAATATGATGAATATTCCTTGAATTATTACAGAGATACTTCCCGTTTCAGATTCTGAATTGGCAGAATATCGTAGAAAATGATGAAAAGTACTTTCACTTTATGCCGCTGCGCCACGACAGACAGACAGACTTCACAAATATTCTTATAACAATTTAAATTGTTCATCTTCATAATATAACAAATGATAATTGACAAGAAACCCGACGACAGTCGACGCCCGCATCCAAACAAATCAAAGGATATTTATGCGTTTTAAGAAAATATGTTAATTCTTAGGTATTTGAAGAAACTTGCAAATTACAAAGTCGTGTATGTAGCTAACCCTTGTTCGTATAAAAGGGAAATACTGAACATAAAGTTTCACCTAAATTACCTACTAAATGTCTACTAATTTAGGATATGTTTAGTTGTTTCTCGATAATTCTCGAAAATGGTATAACTACAATATTGTTATTATTATTTTTTTTGTCAATTTGAGTATGATCCATGTCGAGACGAATGGAGTCTTAAATGTCAATTTTAACTTTTTCTCTTTATACATCTACCTTATTTCTAGAATATTAATTTTTTAGTTGTTTATGAAAAATAAAATAAAAATTAAATCAGCTTCACGCTGTATCCCGCACACAGCAGGGTAGGCAGACGGAACC